>JBAMBO010001008.1:0-119468 GCA_037044535.1 Lordiphosa magnipectinata
AATACTATGTATTTTTCTCAATTTCAGGGATTTAATTTTGAAAGAAAAGACCCTTTAATCACAAAATGGCAGATACCGACGATGATGTGGTGGTGGTCAGTGTTGTGGAGGCCAAAACCAAACTGCAGGAGATTCGCACCTTCGTGCCATTTATTCGTGATGTGATGCGTACCCATCGGCCAACATTAACAGACGAGCAGTTCCAGAAGCTGGAGAAGCTGTTGCTGCTGCTCCGAAGAGAGTAAGTAGTTAAATTCAAAGTTAATATTATTACAATTCTAATCCGCCCTCTTTGACAGGACCGTCTCCATGCAGCACCTGGATAAAATAGAGGGAGTAATTGACAAACTTAAATCAAAATTCAGCTCGGTAAGTACACTATAGTCTTAGAAACGGGGCGCGGGGTCTAATCAATCTATAGCTTTATAACATGCTGCGAGGATTGAATGTGACATCGCCTAGCTTCAATAACGACAACTCAACTAATTCGACTGACTTACAGCTGCTCAATCCGAGCGAGGTAATCGACATTAGTGACAGTGAGCAAACGGATGGCCGTCCGAAACGAACCAGTGCAACCTCGAAACCTGTGACCGGAGCGAATCCAGCGAAAGTTAAAGTTAGACTTGATGACAAACCCTTAAGTCGCTCTGCTTCTGAAACTGCGGAATCCGGTGCAAAAAGCAATTCCAAAATACACCAAGCTAAAGAAAAAATTGGAGTTAACGGAGAGTCAATGGATCGCGCCAAACTCAATGCTTTTATCAATCCAAGTCCTCCAGTTCCTAGCTCACCCAAAAAACTGGGTGAAGTCTTTAATGCCGCTGCTGCTGGCAAGTCAGATTTGGTGACAAAGAGCAATCCCAAAGCAAACCTTGAAAAAACTATAGATAGACTGGACCAGGACCCCTTGCGTCGATCCAATCCCAGTGCCTCCAGCCCATCCATTGAACTGCACGCACCCACTTTCGCTGCTAAGTCAAGTCCTAGAACTCCTGTTGCTACCAAGGAGCTAAATAATTCAAATGTCGTACTCTCTTGCTCATCTTTAAAACTAGATGAAGCGGCTGGTAAGCCAGATTTTGTGCGGCGTAGCAAACCTAGCGTCCCTGCTGATGGTTCGTCAAGGGAGCCAGATACTGCATTCGCCGCCGCAGCTGCTGTTAAGCCAGATTTTGTGCGACGAAGCAATACTGGTGTGCTCTTTAATAATTCATTAAGAGAACTAGAGGAGTCTAATACCGTTCGTCGTAGTAACCCAAGTCCTACGGTTCCCAGCTCACCCATAAAACGACTTGACGCCCGTACAATCGCTGCTGCAGACATACCAGATTTTGTGCGTCGTCAACCTAGTGCTCCAGCTCATTGTTCAAACATAGATCTGACGGAAGGAGCCTCCTCTAAGCCAGATTTTATGCGTCGCAGCAGCAAACCTGGTGCCCCAGCTGCTAGCTCAGCCATAGAACTAAATGAAAGTCCCAACGTTCAAGGTGATAAGCTAGATTTTGTGCGCCGTAACCAACCCGGTGGTCTAGCTTCTACTTCACCCAGAGAACCTGAAGACGGAACCACCTCTAAACCCGATTTTGTGCGTCGCAGCTCCAAACCTTTTTCCTCATCTGCTAACATGTTATTCGCTGTTGCTGATAAGCCAGATTTTGTGCGACGTTGCCAGCCTTGTGTTCCAGCTTCTAGGTCACCTATAGATCTGGATGGGGGGGACTCATCCAAGCCAGATTTTGTCCGCCGTAGCAATTGGCTACCTGAGCCGCCTTTAAGACTCTCAAACCCAAGTGCTCCACTTTCATCCCCCAGTCAATCCGCTGAGGCAGCTCGACCAAATATTTCATTTTTCGAGGAGGCCCGCAAGAAGCTAGCAGCCGCCGTGCACCGAGAAGTGCTGCCCCCTTTGGCCTCGAACAGCAATGATCCGCGCGGTAGAAAGCCTAACTATACCTCATTTACTGCAGCGGTATCGCCGCCCAACATACGAACGCCCTCCCCAGTACCACCACCGCCAAAGATGACATCTTCTATTTGGCCAAAAAACGATATGTCATCCAGCACTCCGAGTGTCTCAATGCCTAGGATGAATGCTCGTGCCCCACTCAATCTGAATCTACAACAGCGTCCGACTTCCGGCTTGGAGGCGCAGCATAGTCCCAGTTCTCCAGGCGAGCAATCCCTTAGTGGGGCTCTTAACTCGCACTCTTTTGTCGCGGCCACGGGTCCCTCCAATGAGTTTACCCCATCTGATCCGCGACGTTACAATATCCAAGAGTCGCGTGACCCACGCTCTCAAAACTGGTCCAGCAAATATTCTAGTGATCCTCGTCGCCCCTCATCAAGCTATAAAACTTATGAAGACAGCAGCTCTTGGAGTAATCATAAAAACAAATACTCTTACAAGAATCCGAGCTGGAATGGTCAGAGAAATGGTCCTCCACTGACAGTCTCAATCGGAGGTGGAGAATCTTCTGGCTACCGAAACAGCAATTCCCACCACAGGGGCAGTGGACATCATAAGGAAGTGCCTCTCACCTATCGAGAGCATCGTGAGGCCAAAGCTAGAGCCGAAGCACATCAACGCAAGCTGGAGACCGAAAAGCAACGACAACTGGAGGCCGAAAAACAACGACAACTAGAGGTAGCCGAAAAAGAAAGGCAACAAGATGAAGAAAGACAACCGGAAATAGCTACGGTGGCAGCTCCAGTATCTGAATTTCAACTAGACACCTCATATCGCAATGTAATAATGGGGGCACCCGTCAAGAAGATAGACTTTCGCATACCCAAAAAGACGACCACAACAACAGCAAACGAGGAGACCTCAAGGAAATCCTGTGAAGACGGAAAGGACATAGATAAGGATAAACTCAAAGACAGCCCGAAAGATGAAGATCAAGAAAAACATAAACATAAGGATACATTTAAGAGCAAAGAAAAACACCAGATTCTCTCAAAGAGCAGCAATAGCAGTAGTAATAGTTATAAGTCTAAACACAAGTCGGAAGACTCTCAGAAAACGGAAAAGTCACATCACCCCAAATCACTTAAAGTACTGGATAAGAATAGAGACCAGGAGAAGGAAGAGTCACCACTTATTATAGATACTCAACAGGATATAACTCAATGGATAAACGGTGAAAGGACCCCGAACGCGACAGAAAATCGTCGTTCGAGTAGCGATGAGAATGCACAAGAAGGGGAAACGGGGACGAAAATAGGCAAACTGAAAATAGTATTGGGTCCCAATGCACACACCATGGTGTTAATACCCGGTGAAGTGTTTAAGCCCATCAATTCGGAAGAGCAAAACAATTTGAATGATGATGCGATGAATAATGAAGATGAGGAGTATCCTGCTCCGCCATTGCCTGTTTTAGAGCGCATACTGCGACGTCGCAATTCTATGGCTCCTATAGCCAGTATACCGCTGGTGGACAAGACAAAACTTTTTACCCGACGCAGTTCAATTAATGAGGATCGGCCAGAGGAAAAAATTCGACAGGAGAAAATTGAATTGCAACGAGCGAAGAGTCTGGCAAATATGTTCGAGAGAACAAGCGATAATTGTAGTGTGTCCACCCAAAATATTATAACGGGAAAAAGAAGGACACGCGGCCAAGAGGCTTGCTTTAATGAGACGCTATTAAGTAGAAAAAGTCTCAAGCTGGGGGCAAGTGGCAAGCCGGGACCTAAACCCAGAACTACTAATAAACTAGATACGGATAATGTTGAGGCGGAAAGCCCGGTTCCAGATGCTGCTGCTCCTGTGGTCAAGCGAAAGCGCGGAAGACCTTTTCTGACCACACCTACGGTCGCGAAGCGACGTCGTGTAGACACTCCGGAAGCGGATGTCAGTGAAGATTTGTCCCAACCGAATAAAACTACTGCAAATAAAGAACCGGAAGCTGATGCTCCTCGAACCAAGGTTCGTCGTCCTAAGCGCTCGGAACTTGCCAAACTGAATGAGGACATTGCCCAGATGTATTACGCTGAAGATGTTATTAGGGCCACCGGGCGAAGAGCCTGTACTCTGCAGGCTCCAGCAGTTTCAGCTGCCCCTAGTCTACCCTCTACGTCACCCTCATCTTCACGTTCACCTTCTTCCTCACGATCAATTTCTTCTTCACATCCTGCCTTCGAAGACTTTGCGACTGTTAATGAGTTAACGGCTGTTGCTCCACTCATTCGTAATGTGGCACGACGTGGACGACCCTTTAGTGGCAGCCGCCGCTTTGCAAACAACTGCAATCGATCAACCTTTTTGGCAAAGCAATGTCAAGTGCGCGTCTCACGTTGTGTACGCCTGAATAAGCTAATGCAAAAGCCTCCGGCAGCGCCGCCTACACTCAAAGAACGCAAGAAGCGTGCAATCAAGCAGCCCCCCAACGAATGTACAAACAATGTTAAGAATATCCAACCCGACTGGCATAGCCAATCCGAAGCCCTTAGCAAGTGTGTTGTCTGCTCCAAGTCCATTAAGCTTGGATCCATGTTGCATTATATAAAATACCATGGCGAGAACTACACCTCCCGCCTACTTCCTGGTTTGCTGGAAGAGTTGCGCCAGGGACGTGGTAATCGGCCGCTTTATGTCATGTCCTCGCCAAAGGGCAAACTCTATCACTACACATGTCCGTTCTGTAAAAAGTCCTTAGATTTAACCACTTCATGCTGGGTCGAGCACCTGTCCCATCACACTGGAGAGATAAGGTATCAATGTTCAAAGTGCCGAGCACCACAACATCGTCTTGCTTCAATGGTAAGACATGTGGCCACATGTGGACCCGACGCCAAGGTGCTGAAGAATGAAAAAGATGCTCTGGCTCTGCCCTTAAGTCTGCATGTATGTCACCTATGTGAGTTTGTGCAGAAGCAACGCGAGAATTTGGATCAACACTTAAAGATCCATCATGGCTTAAGCTCGGATGAGTTACTAGCTGTAAAGGAAAAGCATGGCGATGCGGAATTGGTGGTGTATCGTCTGGATGGAGTGCCGCTAGCAAAAACTAAGAGTGCTGCCATGGCCATTCTGCGCAGACACAAGAAGTCCCAAAACAAGACTGGAAAGAAGCAATCAACGCTATTCTCAAATAGTAGTAAGGATGATAAATCTAAAATCCGTTTAAAGCTTATGGCTAAGAAGTTCTTGATGATGAACAGCGACGAGGAGCAACCGAAGCAGGAAGAGAAAAAAGGTGAGCAGAATCCGGAAAAAGAGGAAGAAAAGAAAGAAGAGAACACAGACAGACATACAGTGCAGCAGGCGGTGAACCTAAAGACCCCAGGAGCTGATAGCACTGTAGTGGGGATGAAAGATGATTTAAATCTAAATACACAACTGCCGCATCTATCATCCGAGCAGGAAGCCGTGTTAGTGCCAACCGAGTGTAAGCTGGAACAGGAGGCGATGGAGATTGCCGTCAATGTAACCGAAACGGTATCCCTTGAGGAAGGTAGTATCAATCCCCATTCGAAATCCAAAACCGCCGCCATGTTGACCATTGTCGGTCTCGAGAACCACCTCTCAGGCATAGGTAGCGATGCTTCCGATTCGGAACTGCCAGAGGTCGAGGAAGTAGACCAGGAAAGAGCGATGTTGCTGCGGGATAATGTTTTGACCGACGATTGGGTTGATCTTGAGACCGCCACTCGTAACGCCAAGAATTCCAAATCGATTTTCCAAAAGTTTAATCGTTTCTACACGCGCCTTAACAAAAGTCGGCCATGCACTAAAACCCCTAGGTCCACAGCCAGTAGTGAGAGCAGCAGTTTAACAGATCCCAGCGAGTTGATGCCTAAAATGTTGCCCATAGAACATATATCAGAGGAGAGTAATTCCCCTGCTGCTGTGATAGTGACTCCAACCACACGCGTAGATAATGTTGCCTTTCGCAAACGGGCGTCGCCCACTCAATTAGTGGCTTATTATTGTATGTATCCTCGCTGTACATTCCTCTTCTCTAACGAACTGGAAGGACTGGAGAATCACTTTGCTCAGGAACATCCGTTGGTTCGATGGAGTGGTAATTGCATGACCTGCCAACAGCAGAACAAGTTAGGCCAAAGCCTGAGTCTAGCAGAGGAACTGAAACATATGGTGGACTGGCATATGAAGGAGGAGGTGTCAACGCCACCATCTGTCACTGACCCTATTCCAGTGGTGCCCAAGTTAAGAGTACGTCGCTTTAGTGGCGATCGTCTGGCCACACAAACATCGGAACTGTTACCAGAAGTCACAGTTGAGAATCTTCCACCGAAAATAGTGGAGCTCAGCAACGGTGAAGTGAACAGTAATACCATGCTGAAGGATTTATTGGCAGCCACACCACGCCCACCTAACCAGCAGCCGGACTTTCAAGCGGCCGGCTTAGCGGAATTTCTCTGCGCCAAGCCACCACCCGACTCTCAAGTTTCGGAGCCTGTTCAACCGGTGCCACAACCGCAACCAGTGCCGGCAGTCATCAACCATATCTCAGGCTTGGGTCTGGCCATTAATCAGGTATTCAGTCTGGCCTCACCCATTAACACTCAAACTCCCGCTGCTGCCGGTGACTTTGTGCTCAGCCAGCGATTGGACAACGATCAGAGTACGGCTCAGATCAATATCTCTATCGAGCCGGCTGTGCTGCTCCCGCCGCAACTTCAGACGGAAGAGCCGCGGAACCATCTGGTGGCTGATCGTTTTCGTTGCATGGCCGCAAAGTGCTCCTATTGTGCCCACTCGGTGATGTGTATAAAACAGCATATGAAATTCCACAGCTACAGCTTTGGTAGCAATGATTATTTGAAGTGCGCCTATTGTCCGCATGTGGCAGTGGATGTTAATGACTATGTGCATCATGGCGTAATGGTGCACGAGCTGGCCCCCCAGAGCGAGCTGGAGAAAAACGCGGATACGACGTCAGATGCGACCCAGCAAATTCGTGAAGTGCTCAGTCAGCGGGGAGGACTTACCCGGTTGTCTTCTATCCCTTCTGCCTCGTCCTCGCCTGGTCCAAGTACAGTGCCTGCAGCAGTGCCTGTCTTGAACTCTCCGCCGCTACCCATTTCAATGCTGGTGACTGAAATACTACAACCCACAGGATTAAGTGGTAAGTGTTAATTGGAGTATTTTGAAAGTTAATTGATTCTTTTATTTCCAACACTCAGATGACAAGCTCTTCAGCTGTCCGTACAAAGGCTGCAGCGTCTCACTAACAGAGGAGCAGTTCGTCAATCACATTCGTTACCACATACGCAGTAGTCACAATCAGGATACGGAGCAGGTCAAGTGCAAGTATTGCGCGACGTGCGAACTACCGACTGGTCTGCGTCGCCATCTTCAGCAGTTCCATGCACGTCATCAAATTTTTTGCAGCATTTGCCTGACCACTACAGTGAATCGTCGCCTCATGCTATATCACATGCGCATTCGGCATGAGCAGGCATTTGAGCTGTCCAAGCGTCAACTGCAGTTTCTTCCACTTCCAGCCACTGCGGCAACTTTGGATGCGGAGAAAGAAAAAGACGGCAACTATTTCTTGGCCGTTGTGGAGCATCCGTTTGGCAAAAAGCAAATGGAGGAGTTCCATGACAAGCTGCTTCAGGAGTGGATGAAGCGGCGTCAGGGCACCAAAATGTACTACCGTCAATGTGAGGCGCGTAGTTTGCCCCGATCCGTGATATTTGATAATCAACTTCATTGTGGGGAATGCGACTTTAAGTCCCGAGAAAAAATGACTCTGCAGAGGCATTTGCATGAGCATAAAGTGGAAGCCATACGACAGGCCTACCAAACCGATGAGGCAGAAAAAGAGCAATCACAGATCTCAGACCAGCAGCAGCAGCTTACAGCATCCACTTCCGAGATGGGCCAGGCAGCTGCAGAATCTCAAGCAGCTAACAACCTACTGGCCAACGTAGAGTTACCGGTTCAACCGCCGGTGCCCGGTCAGCATCGAGCCTTCAAGCCCAAGTATTGCTATGTGCCGCACGAAACGCGTTATGTGTGCGGCTCAATGCCTTGTCAGGAATTGCTGCCCACGGAGCAGGCCCTCCGCCAGCACATGTCCGCAGAGCATAGCTACTCGGACATAATATGGTGCCGACACTGTCAAAGTCGACAGGGTAAAGCCCACATAGAGGTGTACATACAGCATCTGCTCTACCATAAAAGACACATTTACCAGTGTGGGGCGTGTCCGCGCTTTAATTATCGCCGACCTCTCATTGAACGTCACATACTGGAGCGGCACCATAACAAGGATGTCGATGTGATCATTCACAGGCGTGACAAGGCGGAGGTGATCTCAGGCTCAGCACGCTGGTTCAAATCACGTAAGTATTGAATTGGTTTGATACCCGTCAGAAAACTTTGAAATGTAGGTTAAATAACACCCTGAGAAGAGTTACAGGCAGGGATTTACCTATTTTACGCCGCGCTGCACGAAGATTTTTATTTGGAGCTGAAAGTAACTTTTAATAGTTAGAGCCCAATATAGACCTTTGATAGTTACGCCGGGTGAGACTGTTGGATTACTCGAAAAGACACTTTTGCAGATGTGCTAAAGTCTCTTGCTGTTACTTTTTCCACGGGTTGTCTTACTATTTTCGACATTTCCTTAAAATTATACACGACTTTTGGAAAAAAATGTTTATAGCTACGTATTTTGTTTTTTTTTTTTTTTTGTAGAAAATGTGTCTTTGTGTAAGGTTTTTTCAACCCCCACCTGCAGCCCACCTACTTAATTGAGCACCCGCAATATTTTTTATCAGAAAGCCAATGAAATTATACTATTGTAATGTATTTACAAAAACAATTGGTTTTACTAGATCCGACAGAAAAAAGTAGACACTCGGCTAGTCGAACAGTCGCATAAAATGAGTTAATACCAAACCTTTAACCGAAATAAACCGTTTCAAAATATGTACCGTAACCGATACAAAATTTTTTCGAGAACTGAAAACAGTTTGCCGTTGTTATTGGACCGATAGAAGCGGAACGAAACCGAAACGTTGATACCGGGTACAGTTTCGGTTGTTATCGCATCATAATTTTGCTCAGATATTTGTAAAGCGAAGAAGTCAACATGTGACGCCCTTTAAACGATTCTAGATTATTTTTTGCATGCTAGAAGTCGTAAAATTGCTGGGGAACTCTGCACTTTAGGTTTTTTCACTAAGAGAGAATCTTGCATTGTCTTTTCTTAAAGTTTATACGCCACTTATATCGCAATATTGCGATATTCAGTACACTTAATCAAGATTGTTCTACAAGAGCGAGGCTTAAAAGTGGGAGTGTACTGGTTTGCCAAAATAAAGCGGCGCACAACAGCTCTGACGTACTTCATCAACCACTGGAATCCGAATGAAAAGCTGTTTGCTTTTTTAGCTCAAGACTCTGCATGTTTTTGGCTCGTGGCGGTGTGAATAGAGAAATGTATTCGGCATAAGTTATCAATCATAAGTTATTAAATGTTAAGGGCCGATTTCTTTTCTTCCAGATATCTACTATGTGTCAGATAAACTTACAATTTACTCTTTTATTTGTTAATTTAAGTGACAGATAGCTTTATGTTGAGGTTGGGAAATCAGAGTAAAATGTGGAATGATTTGTAAAATGATTTTTTATGTGATAATATTAATACTTTTATGTATTATGTATGATTTGGATTTATCTAAAAATTTAAGGGTAGGGTCTACCCCTGGGGCCCATTTTTGTAATGCCTCGGTAAAAATTGGACTACACAAAAACTATAATTGATATTGGCAAACGGTTTTTTTTATTGAATAGATGACAAATGAAAATAACTAAAAAGGTTTGTTGTTGTTGCAGTTGAAGTTGTTGTTATAGCGCACAACAAATAAGTGCAAAAATAAAGCTGGTCCAGTAGTTCCGGATTTTTCTCAGAAACGGTTTATCCGAAATGGATGAAAATTTGAAGTCGGTCAATATTTACTACATATTTTTTCCGGAACCAGTTCAAAAAAAATGTTTTCGAGATATTAGCGCTTAAAGTTTTGTTTTTGTTTCCGACCAACTCAAAAAAAACTTGGATTTTATATAGGTAAACTATGATAGTAAAAAAAGTTCATCCAAATCGGTTGATTGGTTCTCAAAAAGTTTGTGTTCAAGTGCGTCAAGACATGATAAAAAAAATCTCAAAAAATTTCCAAGTAAATTTTTTTAAAGCAACTTTTTAAATAAATACTAACATTTTATAACTTTATTTAAAGTTTTTGATAAAAAAATAATTGAAATATTTTAAAATTTCGAGGGTCGATGAACATTTATTTTCATATACGAGGGTCAGAAAATTTTATAAAAAATAAAATATAATATAATATCAATTTTTTTTTTTTTTAACATTGTCGGATCTGCTTGAAAGTTGTACAGAATGTTTGATAGATCCTAATAGAACGTTAAAGCAAATAAAAAAATGGAAAAAAATTGTCCAAGGGTAGACCCTGTTATCGTTATCGAAGCTAGACGCGCATAAAATTGGCTCCCAAAAGTTTTTATTAAAAATTGTTTAAAAACTTAAATTAAATTTTTAACAAACCATAAAAACAACTAAATCAACAATATACAATACAACACAAGCATTTTACAACAAACTTTTGGATCATTGCTTTGATTTCATTTGCAACAACAGCTGGCACACAAATTGCAACCAAAAAACAAGAAAGAAAGTCTGTCTAGCCCGACTATAACATACTCTGTACCCTTACACTCGCATTTGCTCAGAAGTCAAACGGCCAGTTAACACCCCGCGCACAACGCGGTGCGCTCTCTAAGTTTCTCTCTCTCTCTCGCACTAAGATTGCCTGTGTTGAACGGTTAGGGTATGTTGCTGTGGTTGTTGGTGGTGTTAACTGGCCGTTTTTTGCCCATAACTTGAGTATCGTTCATCCGATCTTTATCATTCCTTCAGCAAATCGATAAATAATTTTGTTTACAAGGTATCTCTAGAAGGAACGAACGATCTATCCCCAAAACTGTAGGAGACATGAAGTTTTTTCCAAATTGCGGGGGCGGGAGGGGGCGTGGCAAAAATTGAAAATAAACTTGATCTGCCTGCAAGTATAAGAAATATATGTCCCATACATGTCAAACCTCTATCTCTTACCATCTCTGAGATCTCTTCGTTCATACGGACGGACGGATAGACGGACGGACGGACAGACGGACATGGCTATACCGACTCGGCTGTTGATGCTGATCAAGAATATATATACTTTATAGGGTCGGAAACGATTCCTTCTCCCTGTTACATACTTTTGCACAAACTTAATATACTCTATGTACCTTCGGTACAGAGTATAACAAAGCATAGCCAAACTAATACAAACATACACAACCCGTTGCACATACAGTGAATCAATAAAGTTTTCGCACACCTTCATTTTCAAAAATTTAACACAATGGCCAGCAAATATCACGCAAACAAAAACACCAAGTCATCCAATACCACTGACCAAGTTGTCAAACGTTGTCAAAATCTTTGTCGGATCAGTCATAGCATCTAAGCCAGTTGCTTGACGAACGTTTCGAGGCTGAGCAGCGGACCCTCGAAGTGCTGCTGGAGTGGCTTGATGTAATGGCCGGTGAGATGAGGCAGGAGATGAGGCAGCTCCATGACAGAGTCAACTGTCTTGAGCAAGAGGTTGGTGTGCTACGGCGAAGTCGAATGTTGACCCGGTGATCATTATAAAAATGGAATCCATCCGGGAAAAAATTAATATTCTCCAAGCCATCGGAGCATTTCGGAGAGAGTTTAAGCAACCACTAATGCTACAGAGTTTGGGCTTTGACTCTCAAGCTCCAATGTATGTCAATGAGCAGCTTTCGAGAGAGAACTACATCATTTTTAAAGAAGCCATGCGGTTGAAGAAGAACAAAGCTCTCTCAGTTGTGTTTACTAGGCGTGGACTTGTGCATGTGAGGGGCAGTGGGAGTGTTCATAACAGTGTTTACTGCATTGAGAAGATGGAAGAGCTTTTGCAGTTCTCACCGTCCAACTTTCCTCCCGTTTCTCCCCCTCATACCACAGCTGAGCGCTCCATTCTCCCTTCGAGCCCCCCCGACCAACATTCTATGTCAGAGGCTTCAGCTGGACCTGGAGCGTCTGAAAACAATAATTTTCGCCAATAGAGTCTTGTATAAAGCACTCTTTGATGGTAGACTAAGTTTAAGTGTAGTGTTTAATTTAATCGTATATCTATCATCTTTTATTTTGGTTTCTTTTGTTTATATATAAGTACAGCGTGTGTTTTGTATAGGATTTTTCATTATTTTAATTGATGCAGGATGAATGAGAACCCTCAATCGCAAGTAGCTTAGTCAAAATTTTGGCAAACCAAAACGAAGGTTTAAGGATCATATTAATGCACAGAGCTTAACAAATAAAATCGATCGAATCGAGTTTAGGTATATTTTTGTGAAATCTGAGGTTGACGTTATTTGTGTGTCAGAGACGTGGTTTGTGTCCGAGTTATGTGACTTGTCAATTTTTTGTGATGGATATGTTGTGTATCGTGCTGATCGTGTGGGACATGCAGGAGGAGTTGCTGTTTATGTGAACAGACGATTGAGCTCTAGACTCGTAAGAAAACATCCAATGAATAGTGCAATAGAATATTTATTTCTAGAAATGGCCAATAAGACAAATGCAACAAAGACTCTAATCGGTAGTATGTATAGGCCTAATCGAAACATTGAACTGGCAAATTTTATTGATGTTGTTTCGGAACTATCAGTACTGTACACGCACTCCTGTGCGACAGTTTTCTTGTGGACAGTATGGAATCAATGGGCTTAAGCACCGTCAACGCAACCACACCTACTCATTTCTCTAATACTACTAATACATTACTGGACGTGTTTTTTGTTACTGACGCAAATAAAATACTTTTATATGACCAGGTCTCCGTGCCAGCTTTTTCTAAACATGATCTGATTTTCCTGACCTATCAACTAACTCTTGACTACAGTAGCCTTAAGATAGAGTACAGGGACTTTAAAAATATTAACTACGAAGGATTACAGACTGAAGTTATTTGTGGTGATTGGTCGCCGCTATACCAATCCCCTACAGCGGACGCTCAACTCAGCGATCTTGCATCGAAATGTGTCCTATCTTTTTGAAAAATATGTGCCAATTAAGTCAAAAATGATAAAACCCTTGGTGCAATCATGGGTTAATTCGAATATAAAACGACTTATCAAAAAAAGAGATTTTGCGTACAAAAGATGGAAGCGTTATAAAACGAATGAGCTACAAAATGAGTATAAAAGACTTCGAAAAATGACGACAAATACAATATATAACACGAAACGTGACTTCTACAGTAATAAATTTCAGAACACTATATCGACTAGACACAATTGGAGAGATCTTAAAAATTTGGGAATACTCAATAATAAACCTCAAGCTAAGACTGATATTGACGTGAACAAACTAAATGATCAATTTATAAAAAACCAAGTACCTGAAGCTGCCTGCAACATGTACCTGAATTCTGTCCCCTACTGTGATAATAGTTTTAGTTTTGTGTGTGTCAGTTCTTGTGACGTCTTAGAAAATATCCTTAAGATCAAATCAAATGCAGCTGGTCTTGACAACCTTAATCCAAAATTTTTAAAGCTTCTTCTTCCTTTTCTTCTTGAGCACATTGCACACATTTTTAATACAGTCCTCACCACTTCATCTTTTCCTGAAATATGGAAAAGAGCAAAAATCTTGCCCATACCTAAAGGTAATGATGAGTTCAGGCCAATTTCCATTCTCCCATTCTTGGCAAAAGCATTTGAGCGTATTATGGCTGCACAAATACAAGAATTTCTTGGTAGCAATTCATTGTTGAGTGAAGTGCAATCAGGATTTAGGAGGAAAAGAAGCAGCACAACAGCGCTCGTAAACATAGCTGATGAAATCAGAAAAGAGGTGGAAGAAAGCAATGTTGTTTTCCTGACGCTCCTTGATCACAGCAAGGCTTTTGATACGGTGAATCATGATATTCTATGCACTAAGCTCAACAATATTTATAATTTTTCTAGTACTGCTACCAAACTTCTCAGGTCTTACTTATCAGATAGATTACAAGCCGTGGTCTCGGGATCTTCCACTTCTGATTTCAAAAACCTCACGCGAGGTGTTCCTCAAGGCTCGGTATTAGGACCTCTGTTGTTTTCTGTATATGTTAATGATCTTCCAAGTAATTTGTCTAATTCTAAAGTCCATATGTACGCTGATGATGTCCAGATATATGTTAGTCGTCCGGTAGCTGAGATCTAGATTGTATCAATGTTTGCAACGACGAACTTTTAAAAATAGATAGGTTTGCTAGGGATAATGGGCTTGGATTAAACCCTTCTAAATCTAAATGTATTGTTATACATAAAAAAGTACTGGATACGACGCAGCTGCCAAAACTATCTATCAATGATACTCCGATAAAATATAAGAATAACACACTTTCGTGGAGTAAACATGTTACTAAAGCGTGTGGTATCACGTATGGATTGTTGAGGCAACTGTCAGTGTCGCAAATGTTTCTACCGGTACAAATCAAGCTTTTAATAGCAAAGACATACCTTATACCCTCCCTTTTTTATGGAATCGAAATATTCGGGCACTCCAATGTGGATGACATGAGAAAATTAACTGTAGCTTTTAATTCAATTGTTAGATATATTTAAAATCGTCGAGTCTCTGACCATATTACTTTTTTAGCATGTACGATTTTTGACCTTCGCCTAAAAGAATGGATTGACTTTAGAACATTAATATTCTTACACAAAATTATAGTAACGAAAGAACCAAACTATCTGTACTCCAAGTTATATTTCTCTGCCTCTCGGAGAACAAATAATTTGAATTACCCCCGATTTAAGCTATCTTGCTCAGAGCGGCACTTCTTTATACCTGCTATCCGTCTATGGAATGAATTGCCAAACCATTTAAAAACTATACAAAGCGAAACGCTATTTAAGAAAACTTTAAAAGCTCACTTACAAGGAAACCAAATAGTTTAATAAAAAAAAAAAAAATTTATAAATATATTTAGTTAATAAGCTAAAACAATTGTTAGTCCTAAGTCAAATCAATCTTCCAAATAACTGTTTTATGTCAATGTGACTGGTGCAAAAAACATAAGTTGTAACTTGTAGCACTGGGATAGTAAAACAATAAATAATAATAATAAACCCTACCCTTAAATTTTCGAATATCAAATAAAAAAATAGAGGAAAGCTAACTTCGGCTCTACCGAAGTTTATATACCCTTGTAACTTGTATACTTTATATAAATTAAGGTTTTAAACGATTTTCGTCGAACATTCTTAGCTGAGTTATTTCCCGAACTCAGCTATAGATGCTTGCCATTTGCTTGCCAGTTTGTTATATGGCAGCCATACGATATATTAATCAGATTTTGACCAAACTTCCCTAAATTTTGTGGAAACCGATAATATTCATAAATGGAAAACATAAAGACTCTACCATTGAAAAAAAGGTTTTTTCACTAGAACTACTTTTTCGACCGATCGTTCCTATGACAGCTTTATGCTATGGTCATCCGATTTGTATCAAATTTGGCATAATTGTGTTCTAGCATATAAAATTGACCAGTAACGAGCTTGGGAGCGATAGCATTGAAAACAAAAAAGTTTTTCTTACTAAGACTTTTTTCAGAACTATATTTCGTATGGCAGCTATACTATATAGTTGACCGATTTTCGTCAAATTTGGTGGAATTATGTGAAAGCAGAGAAAACTTTTCAATACGAGGTTTTGGCACGTTCGCGTTGAAGACAAAAAAGTTTTTCTAGCTAAAACTACTGTTTCGACCGATAGTTCCTATGACAGCTATATGATATAGTCATCCGATCCGGCCGGTTCCGACGTGCAGCGTCTTTGTACCAAAAGACTTCGCGCAAAGTTTGGTTAAGATAGCTTTAAAACTGACGAGGAGATAAACTTAGAAACAGACGGACATGGCTATATGAACTCAGCTCGTCATGCTGATCAAGAATATATATACTTTGTGTGGTCGGAGATGCATCCTTCTATGCGTTACAAACATCTGGACAATTTTATTATACCCTCTACAAGGGTATAAAAAGCAAAGCTAACTTCGTCTGTGCCGGACACTTAAAAAAGCTCGCTCCAACGGTTAGCGATTTCGACCAAGTTTCGTAGATCAGGTTGAAAACAAAATATTAATAATGGCCTAGTTGAAGAACGCTAACATTGAAAACAAAAAATAAATCAGGAAATCGAGTGTAATCGACATGTTCAAATCTTTTGCAGAACCTGACTGAGTTTTACTTCTTATTTGACTGCACTTACCTATACTAGACTGACTCTTTTCTGTTATCACACAATTCAAGTCGTGTGCTCCAGGCTCCTCTTTTTAAGTAGCATTATCAAATTGTTGCTATTAGTCTAGTAAAGTTGCATAATACATATGTTTTTATTTTTTTTTAGCATTATTCCGAGGCTTAAACACGTTTCTCTAATTCGAATCTTTTTACAGCGAAACCTGTGCGATCCCAAGTAGAATTTGTGTGCAATTTGTGCCTGGTTTATCTGCCCACTGCTGCTCAAGTTATGGCTCATGCCTTGGCCGTACATAAACGACAGCACCAATTCCATTGCCCCAAGTGCTGTATTGGCCTTAAAGATCCCGCTGGCATGATCGCGCACATCTTATCTGAGCATCCGAGTGAGCGGTTACAGCCAGTACAGATATATCAGCGCATCATAGTCAAGAACAAGCAAACACTGGGCTTCTATTGTACCATCTGTCAGGAAGCCGCCAATAGCTATCAGAGGATCGGTTCACATTGCGAGGAGCAGCATCAGTGTCGTCATCAGTTCCGTTGTCCGCACTGTCCTATCGGTCATGCACAAGAGCGTGTTGTCGTAGAACATATAAAGGCGCAACATTCCGGCCAAATTGGGCTGGCGATAATGCAGTTTGAGCGTGTGTCCAACGATCTGCCCGATGCAGTGTGTTGGGAACTACTAGGTCAAGTTATAGAGGAAACGGGGCAACAGCCAGAACTGGTACAGCAGCAGAACGCAGAAGAGGAGACAAATAAACCCCGAATTGTGGCCGAAGTAGAATTGCTGTCTTCTGATGAGGAGACGGTAGAGGAGATTGTGGAGGAACTGGTAGAGGAGTCCAGTGAATCGGGCGATGATTATGTAAGTAGTATGCTCACATGGGAATATCCAGTTGTTTTTACCTTCATTTCCTTTTGCCAGAATGAATTCGCATGCTCTCATTGCGAGGAGACCAGCAGCGACGTCATGGATTTACGTACCCAGCACTGGGCTGTAGTTCATCCGGATCAGCCTTTCTATTTCCGAGTGCAGTCCCAACTGCTTTGTCCCGAATGCAAAAACTTCCGTGGCAATGCCAAGACACTACTCGAAGATCATCTAATCAAGGTGCATGGCATGCGGCAGATGGTTGCCTGTGATGTACGCCGTCCGGAGGAGTGTGCATATTGCGAATATCGCTATAAGAGCGTGCGGGACTTGGCTGTGCATATTAGCTGCGAGGGTCATCTGCCTAACGATCTCAAGAACGTTACAGATGCCGAACTGGATGCCCTGAAGCAACTCGGTGCCGGAGAGCTAAACAATGAGTATTATCAGTGTGCTATGTGCACTGTAATTTTGCCGAGTCAGCGGGCCATGGGTCAGCATGGCCAGGTGGAGCATAGAAATGCAGCGAACTTCTGTTTCCGCACCCTGACAGATGATGTGATATATCATTGCTTTTTCTGCATGTACGCCTCAACAGGGGAGATGAAAACGTTGCGTCATATGCTGGATCACTATCACAAGTTTCTTAACTGTCACTTCTGCCAGCAAAAACAGGAGGGCGGATTCGATGAGTACATACAGCATTGCTATAACTTTCATCGCAACGACGTACAGCGGTTCCGTACCGTCCACACATTTGCAGACTTGCGCAAGTATCTGCTGCAAGTGCACTACCAATTCCAGAATGGTCTGATTATCACGAAGAGCAGCTTGCGTAATACACGCCATCGCGATGACGGTCTTATCAAACGATTAGATGCCGATCTAATGCGTAAAGCGCAACAGCCACCCATACCACGTCTGGTTATTAGTCAGCTTATCCAACGGAATGTTCCACAGTCCGATCCAGTGCAAGAGCAAGTGCCACCCCCTCTGGCTAACTATGCCAAGATCACTAAACGCCGCAAGACCCTCAATCCCGGTGAGATGATGAAGGCAATGCAGTCGCAGCCGATGACAGGACCAAGTGCACAACCAGCTGCCAGTCGCAGCCAAACTATCTGGACCACCTCCTTCACAGGGGTGCCTCAGTCAACAGCTTCTTCGGTACAAAAGGAGGTGACCATACCTGCCCAGCTCAGGAGCATTACTAAACGACGCAACACCGATATGTTTGCCAGTTAGGCCATTTACGTGCCGCCTTGTTTACTTACCATTTAAATTCCGCCATACGTACATCTAATGTATCCATATAGATAAGTCAACATTGGACTCTGTGCTCCTCAACTATATGTATCTTATGTTTCTATGTATTTATCCTTGTTCCAAACGAAACATCAAACTTAAATCGATATCTATTTTAAAATTTTTATACTTAATTAATAAGCAACATAAATTATATATAGGTTGTCAGAATAATCCATAACTTTGAAATGAACTGCGTGTGTTAATCAATGGATTTGATTTTTTTTTATATAAAAGAACTACGAGAACAATAACCAAAAATTAAATGGGTGTTTCTTAGAGGAATCCGAATGCTGGGACTAATCAGTTGGAGGGATACTGCTAGGTAAGTATCTATATTTTGGGTGACTATAATAAGAATAACTACAGCGGTATTTTATATGTTTTCGTAATAAAACATTTTATATCCTAATTTAAGAAAAATCGATCGAAATGGTGACAAAAGGAAAGTAGAATGAAGTTCAAGCAAAAAGAAAGCTTTTTGATAAATTGCTGCATTCAGCGTCACCTAAATACACGATCGTAAAGTCAATGTTGCATTTTGGCTATTGGTTTTTTATTTAGTTTAGATTATCGATAAGTGGGTTATCGCGAGGTAGGCCTAGTGATGCTACTCTAGCCATTCTAGCCGCTAAGCCGTCTTAGCTAGAAGTATCCATGGCGCTCTGTCGCTTAGGAAAGGCAGGTTAAGATTGAAGGGGCAAATATGAAAGCTTTATCCATGAGTGTAGGATGGTGTGGGTGTACGAAGGCTAGATAGAAGAAGGATCTCGAAAGAAGTGAGAGCAAGAGACTGGCCGTATGTGCATCCCGCTCCCACATATAGAGCCGAGGAGAGATTGGCCTTGGAAATGGTCAGTCACCCCGCAGAGAAGCGCCGGTAGTAGGTCGGGTCCAATTTGGGAATAGAACGAGGCATTATAGGGGGCTCGTTGCCGTTGCCAAGGGCAAAGTCGAGCGGATGAGCTGGACCAAAGAAGTCCAAAAAACAACGTACCTGGCAAGTCAGGAGTATAAAATTTTCAAGTCTAGTGGAAAGAGAAGAAAAGTCAGTGAAGTTTGTGTCGTGGCAGGGAGAAACCAACGGATTTGTTTTTGCAGCCTAGACTGGTGGTGTCCAGAAGGACGAGTCTCCTGGAATTTTATATTGAACCGGCGGAAGAACAGGGGCAACGTCTTCGCTCTGACAATACTTTGCATAGCCCAGGCCGGAGGCATTGGCCGTCATCATCAACCGCAATAGAAAAACCGCAACCCTCCGCATCGATAAACACTAAAATATTGTACATTCATTTTATTGCCATGTAAAGCATGTGTATGTATATGTACATTCTTGTAACGCCGAGAGAAGTGCCCCTATCTGTCCCAATCTGGAGCTCCCTTTGTGTGGGTTTAGGGTATGACCATCTAATCTAAAATATATATATATATTTATTTAATTATTTATTCATTTGTGTATTCAATCACCAAAATCATCGCTTGGCCCGCAAGACCAATCTGCCGCAATCAACTTAATACCAATTTATGGATTGTTTAAATTAAAATCAAAATATATAATTATAATGTATCAATGCCTTAGTTTTAGAGCCGTTCCAAATTAAATAATGATAATGTTTACCGATATGGCTGAGTAAATTTTGATGAAAGGGGGGGAGGGAATCTACCAACAGCCTGGATTGAGCCAGAGAGGACAAAATAACCAGAGATGAAATCGCTCTCACTGTTAAGTTAACAGAAAAAAAACCATGAAGCCATCGAGGCGTTGCAGTTTTCGGAGTCAGCAAAGACAAACAGCTGCGTGCTGTTTTGTTTTGGCTACAAATGCGATAGAGAAAAGACACAAGCGAAAGGGAGGGCATGTATATCGCGCTCTGTCATTTCGTTCTGTGTGTGTATCTCTTGTATATTTTTATGTGATGTTGCCAAGACTGTTTGTATAGAAATTCGTATTGTTGTCATTGTTGCCAATCTTCACCAAAGTGACTTCTCATTTTATTGCCTAAGCGAATGGCAACCTGTTGCCTGTTGAATTGCACCTGTTATCGAGTTCGCATTTATTTTAATTTATCTAGGCACGCACTTTGAAATAAAATTTGGGAAGCTTCCGATTTTGGTAAATTCACACACCCAGGAAATTGACTGAAAATTTTGTATGGAAATTATTTTTATCATCCGAAAGCATAGTTTGCGAAATATGTTTTTTTCCCATTTTCGAAATTAATTCCCCAAGATAGGAAAATGAGGCGGAGGGTGAAAAATAAAAGTATAAATTATACAAACACATTATTTTATAAGAATTGAAATAAGGGAAAATTATTGAAATGTTTTAAAAATTATTTAAATAATGAATGAACACGGTAAGGACAGTAGGCAAAATATTTTGAATGTGATTTCCCGTGATTGGAAAATTCACGACAAATGGTGTGAAATGGGTTGCGGGGGTGGGTATGAAGTTCGAGGATTTTGATTTTTTTTGCTGACTGATGTTGATTGTCGGCACGTCTCGATTGCTTTCGGCCGGATATAAGGTTTTCGTGGTGCCACCTGGCCCATTTTCGCAACAAAATGACCAGCATTGTTTTCAACAAGTTCTGGCGATGGTCAAAGCACGGGTTGGTTTTATCAAACCACAGCGGATGCGTCTCCCTTCTGCACTTATCAAAAATAAAAGTGCAGATGTTGGCGCGATAAGGATTTTCAGCAAATTCCTTGCGGAATACCTGGTAGTGCACATTGCACACGCCGAAGAACGAATCCGTTGGGTTCTTTAAGGCCAACCACTCCGTAAAATTTTTAGCGAAAATAAGACTCTCACTCGCTTGCCTCTGCGCCACGTCGATTTTTGATAGAATCTCATCGCAAGCTGAGCAATTAAACTTCTTCTTGCTAATGAGATATCCATCAAAATATCTACGATTTTCTGAAAATTAGGGCGAAAATGGCACTTTTTAGGGTGAGTTGTTTTTTGAGTGCACCGCCTCTTCTTCACCCTGGACCACGTCAGATAGCAGCTTCTCCTGATCCCCCTGGATCCCCTCAATACCCATAATAGGATAGGCATTTTTTTTTATTTTCGTCTTAAGTACATCCTGAGGGTGGAAGTGCTTATTGCAGATGTACAAATGCACGTTGCTCTGCATGGACGATTTGCCATGCAAAGCCATGCAAAATAGATGGAGGGGATGTGCATGAACACCCAACCACACAGCACATTCTTTGCCATGATTCAAAACCCGGCTGGTGTACAGGCTGTCCAGCATGACCCAAACTAATAGTTGGGATCGTACGGAGCCAACGCTCGCCTGCAGAGTGCCATACATCAGTGAAATGGCGCTCACAGATTCACGATTGGGCATTGACTCTATCCACGTCAAGTCGCAAATTTTCACAACATTCTCCCACCCTGTTCTCAGGAATTCTAAAACTTTTGGCACCTCCAAGACAGCCTAGAGCCACGCACTTAATATTTGGTATTTTTAAAATTTATTATTTTAAATCGCAGCAGACTCGCACGGAGGACTTGTTGTGTCGACGGCTGAATCGCTAATGCCGCAAAGCTGGTCGCAATGCGCGTACCAGCCAAATGCATGGCAAATTTGCGGTGTTGACGATTTTCACGTTTTCGGTCTGAAGCAGTGGACGACAAAAAGCAAAATCACATTTTGGCTTGGCATGTATGTGTGTGTAGCCACTGAACGAAGTTCACCGACGAGCTCGGTGTGCCAACTTCGCAACGTTGGTCTGACGTCATAAGCATAAGCAAATTACAAAAACAAAAACCAACGCACATGTGCGAGAGGAGAGAAACACAAGCAAAAAATAAAAACAAAGAAGCATGGGCAAAGACAACGCTCTGTGCGTTCGTGTCCAAAAACTGCCAGAGCCTCGATAGCCTCATGGTTTTTTTCGGACTAAATTTAAGAGAGCGAATTCATCTCTGGTTATTTTGTCCTCTCTGGTTCACGTAACTAAAAAATTTGTAAACAGAGAGTGAGAGCAAGAGAGAGAGAGTGCAGGAGAGTGCCAAACCAAAACTACAATCCGAAGAACAACAACAAGAGCAGCTAAAGCAACAACAAAACCAGCTTGAAAAACAAAAACAAAAACTTCAGCAGATCAAGAACATAAATAATATTAATGAAACAACTACAACAAATGTTTAATCTAAGTTAATAGTAGTGTTATTAATATAGCATATGTACAAATGTATGTACTCTTTATAACAATCAGCATGCACTAAATGAAATAAAATAAAAAAATTTGTGTTTCTTCAAAAAATCGGCAATGTATGGTGTCATTTTGTTGGGCATATACACACACACGCGGGCACAAAAAAACATTTAATTCGTTTGTGTGCAGAATGCATAGGTGTGTTGCGTGTTTCTTTCTCTCTCTCTCTCTTTGTAGTTTCTTCTAAATGTTTATTAAAAAAAAAACAAACAGCTGGGTGGTAAGTGGGTGGTTAGTGGGTGGGAAGTTGGTGGTTAGTGGGCGGGATGTGGGGGGAAGTGGATTTGAAGTGGAAAATAATTCGACAAGTGTTTTCCCGATTTTGGAAAATCAGGCCAGGAGGAAAATGGCCGGAAAATTCTGCATGCAAAAAACTATTTTTCATCCGATTGGGTTGAGACTCGGTTTGTAAGGATGGAATACGAAATAAAGTGAAATGGGGCGGTGACGATAACGATAACGATAAAGATAAAGCTAAAGATAGCGATAGCGGTAACTATTCACTATACTGATGGCGACGCAGCGAAGCGCGACGGGTTATTTGCTAGTCAAATATATATATCTAATAATACTTACCTACTTGGTTAATTAAAATCTCCTTAGATGACATACCTACACTGCTCGACAAAATGAAAGCCGATCTTCACTCATTGAACCAAACCAACTTTTTCAAAAGTAAATTGGCCCGCTGATCACGAAAAAATTAGCAGAAAAAACCTGGACAAAAGTTTTGTTTTCAGATAAAAATGTGCTAAGACGAGTGCTTTTTATGCTATGGGCTCAACAGCAGAAAAATACCATTTTTTTTTAAATTTAACGTACTTAATGCCTTTTGATTGGGATGATCCTTTTCAATGAATCTTTAAAAAATCAAAGGTGCTATATAAGTACAGCAGAAAGTGTTTAAATTGGGCTTTAAAGTCAGACAATTCTATTTTCATGGTTATTTCCTTAAAATAAATCATCTCCTCTTAGCTAGTGTGGTTGTCGAATTTCTATTGGAACAACCTAGGCATATAGACCAACAAATGCTCTAATTATGTGATTTTGTTTGCATTTATATCAGCTTGTTTGGCAGAGCTGAAGACTGTTAAAAAGAAAAATACATATTTCTATTTGTGGAAAGAAAACTAGATTGTCACTCTAAATGTGTATAGGAACTACAAAGAGGCTACTTGATTCAGAATAAATTGTTATATGTTTATATGTATATTATAAATTCTATGTTGAATCAAGTATCCTTTTAACAGTTCCCATACAAATTTTTAGTAGGAATCTAAAACAGGCTGTAGCTTTGCCAAATAAACTGATATAAAAGCCATAAAAATCACATAATTAGATTATATGTTTGTCAACTTGTCATGTTGATCAAGAATATGTATACTTTATGGAGTTGAAGATGCTTCCTTCTATGCGCTATAAACATGTGGACAATTGTAATATAAAACGAGAAGGCCAAGCTAACTTCGTCTGTGCCGAAGTTTTTATACCCTTGCAAATGCAAATGTCACAGTTTAAGAACGCTTACATAAAAATCAAAAAATTTTGTAACTAAAATCTATTTTCCGACAGCTAAACGTCTGAAAAATGTTTTTCTAACTAAGACTCAATTTCCGACCGATCGGCCCTATGGCAGCCTTAAGATATAGTCATCCGATTTCGACCCAATTTTGCGAATCTATTTGAAAGCATATAAAATAAGTCATCAGCGAGTTTATGGATGCTAACAAAACTAAACAAAAAAATTTTTTACCAAGACTCATGTTCGACCGATCGGTCCTATGGCAACCATAAGATATAGTCACCCGATGTCGATCAACTTTTTCAAATTAGTTTGAAAGCGTTTAATATTAATAATCACCGACCTTAAGAACGCTTTACTTAAAAACAAAAAAGTTTTTTTTCACTAAGACCCATTTTCCGACCGATCGGTCCTATGGCAGCTATAAGATATAGTCATCCGATTTTGACCAAAATTTGCAAATCTGTTTGAAAGCATATAATATTATTAATGACCGAGTTTAATCACGTTAACATTGAAAACAAAAAAGTTTTTCTCACTAAAACCCATTTTCCGACCGATCGGTCCTATGGCAGCTATAAGATATAGTCATCCGATTTTGACCAAAATTTGCAAATCTGTTTAAAAGCATATAATATTATTAATGACCGAGTTTAATCACGTTAACATTGAAAACAAAAAAGTTTTTCTCACTAAAACCCATTTTTCGACCTATGGTTCCTATGGCAGCTATAAGATATAGTGATCCGATCCGGTCGGTTCCGACATATTAGAAGCGTGCAGTAAAAAGAAGACTCTGTGCAAAATTTCAGCTCGATAGCTTTAAAACTGAGAGACTAATTTGCGTAGAAACAGACGGACAGACAGACAGACAGACAGACAGACAGACAGACAGACGGACAGACAGACGGACGGACAAAGCTCAATGAACTCAGCTCGTCCCCCTGATCAAGAATATATATAGTTTATGGGGTCGGAAATGAATATTTCTATGCGTTGCAAACTTCTGGGCAAAATTATAATACCCTTTGCAAGGGTATAAAAAGACAATTTTAAATAAGACAATTTATTATTTCATATATATGTAGTTATACATAATAGTTTATGTTTATTTACTTATTTAGTGAAGAATATAGATATAGTTTAGGCCCCAGCTCCACCAGTTCCTGCTCCACCAGCTCCTGCTCCATCAGCACCAGCAACACCAACAGCTCCTGCACCACCAGCAACAGCTCCACCACCGACAGCTCCTGCTCCATCAGCACCAGTTCAACCTTTACGACCTGCACCTGCTCCATCTCCAACACCAACAGCCCCTGCTGTTGCACCAGCTCCTGCTGTCGCACCAGCTCCATCTGTACGACGACCAGCAGCAGCTGTTGCACCAGCTCCATCTGTACGACGACCAGCAGCAGTTCCACCAGTAACAGTTCTACCAGCACCAGCTCCACGTTTACGACAAGCAACAGCTCCACCAGCTCTAGCTGCTCTTGAAGAAGCTCTAGCTTTAGCAGTAGCTACAGCTCTTGCAGCTGAAGCCCTAGCAGCTCCAGCTCTTGCAGCAACTCCAGATCCACCAACTCTAGCTGCTCTAGCAGCAGCTCCAGCTTGAGGAGCATCCGCACCATGTTAAGGAGATGCCGTAACAGCTTGAAGAGCAGCCGCAGACGTTATTCTAGCTGCCGCAGCTGATCCGCGACCCCTGTTCCGACGTCTTCTAGTTGGCACCGCTTTTGGCTGCTGCTCCTGCTCTTGCGCATTCTCCTATGAGCCAGGTTGCCCAAAAATGAAATTCAGCACAACCGACTGTGACAAAATTGTATTAATAATTAAGGGCCAATTTCTCTTCTTTCAGATAGCTTGCCATAAAATAACAATTTACTTGCTGTTATTTGTTATTTTGTGACAGATATGTAGAAGATGTGAAATCGGCCCTAAATGTTTATTTGCTCACCAATTTTTGAATATTAACTTTTTGGCTCATTTTGGCCTCTCCTCTTTGCTTTCATTTTAGTTTAGTGTGAGTTTTCGGAATAACGGAGGATGGCAAAGCTGCCACATAGTCGAGAAAGCGACCTAGGGCTGAATAATAATCTAGGGAAAAATTTCTTTTTTAATTGGTGTAGTTAGTATGTAAAAATGCAAATATTTTCAAATCGTAGGGATAGATTTTAATAAAACTTTGCAGGAATACGAGTTATAGTCTCTTTAATACCATGCATGTCTGGCCCAACTCGAAAAAAATAGCGTCGAATGCTTATGGTCATACTGCCACACTGGCCTGTAATATCGATATCGATAGAAGTAGTTTGTATGTAAAAATGCAAATATCTCAAAATCGTAGGGATAGATTTTAATAAAACTTTGCAGGAATACGAGTTATAGTTTTTTTTTTATTTTCATTGTGCCGTGGGCACGGCTATCGGTATATGTAGTTAGTATGTAAAAATGCAAATTTCTCAAAATCGTAGGGATAGATTTTGATAAAACTTTGCAGGAATATGGATAAATGTGTTATTTATCTCTGGGGATACCGTGCATGTCAAGCCCAACTCGCTAAGTCCGGCAATTAATTAATAAAAGATATCATCGATTGCTTGCATGGTTATACTGCAGTTTGGCGGTTAGTTCCACTCACTAGTTCCAGGGCGGAACCAGCGCACTGGCCTTACCAGTTCCGAGTCCAAGCCAAGGTGTGTCAATTAAAAAGCGAATTACTCGAAAACGTAGGGATAGATATTGATCAGCTTAACAGGATACCTTCTTGAATATGTGTCCTTTAAGCTGACATACCGTGCATGTTGGGCCCAACTCTTATATTGGAGATATTACGAATCTTCTGACAACATGATTTTTTTGCGCCATTTTGTATAGAAAAATTTAGAGGTTAGCTCACTGAAAAGCAAATTTCTCAAAAACGTAGGGATAGATATTGATGAGCTATTCAGTATATATTCTTGAATATGTGTCCTTTAAGCTGATATACCGTGCATGTTGGGCCCAACTCTGTGAGCGGAGATATGAACAAAAAGGTGGGGAGGCGATTTTTCAACCTGATTTATTTAATACCCACAATGCATAAATTCACCCACAAATTACATAAATCAATAGATCATGCAATTCTTAACAATATTGCATTTACAGATTTCAAATTAGTTCAATAGTTAGGGAATAAATCAAAAAAGAAAATTTTCTCTTTTGTTCCAGATTCCTTCGTTCCAATTCGACGCTAAATATCAGACGCTATTTTGACGGACATCATTTGTCTATTGGATTAAATTATTCGGCCGTGTTCTACAAACCTCTAACAACCCAAAAGCAACGCAAAAGCAATTGTCGGTGTTCCTGAAACCTCTTTTCGTTGTTTTCAAATGTTGCGAATTTTGTGGCGACATTTGGTCAATTTTTTGCTAATAAAGAGATTTGAGTCAAATATGATAATGAGGAACAAAGCTTGAATGCTTAACTGATCGAATTGCATTAATATTATTAAAGATTTTATGGGCTTTAAGTAATAAAACAGAATTTTAAAATATTGTCCACCCAAACAATGCAAAAGTTAGAGGGCAGCAGAAAGCAACAATAAGCAAACCTGCCAACTTATTCCAAATGTGACAATATAATTTTCGGAGTTTTAATTTTCTTTTCAAAATTAAAAGTTTGTACGCTTAAATGAAGTGTAAATTTAACAAGATTATGTGGATAAATTAGCAGTTTAATAAAATATGATTTAAGTGGTTATTTCAATGAAGTATCGGGAAAAACCTATCGATAAATTATATCGGCGAGAATTTCAAACTACGAAATGGAAGAGAAGTAATCAGCGGTGAAATTTTTAAGTTTACTTGTTACATTTATTTTGATCTTTATAAATTTTAGGATGTTTTTATGGGGGTAAACATAGAACTCCGGAGGAAGAGGCAGTATGGCAGTAATGCCATATGGAAAAGCAGTCGGATATCGCTGCAGAAAAGTAGCTTACGCTTTATCAGAAAACAAAAGTAGATTGCATCGTTTCTAAAACTCTTGTTACGATTATGTCTCCCTCGTAAACGTCCTTCTCCCAGCTATATCCAAACACAAATCCCAGCCACGGGCAATTTTGAAGTTAAATTTGTGCACTCCACTCACTTGTAAGCAACAGGGTTGTCAATACAAAATAGTTTTTTGGCGGGTCAGCGTTCTATTCAATTTTTTTCCGATACAATTGAGTACTAATGGCTTAAAAATAATTTATAGTTTGGAACTCAGTGCATACCACAACCACTTGCATCATTTGGCTTAGAAACTACCAAATAAAATTGGAATCTAACATTAATTTAAATTATTTTGAAGCCTACAGCCCTGCCGTGGCAGCCCCAACGCAAAAACTACCAGTCAGCTGTTTTTGCCAGCTGTTTTGCATGCAACTCCGAAGCTAACTCCGAAAAATGAAATCTCCGGCATTTGTGGAACACCGACATTTGGATTGGTTGTTTTCAAAAACAACTGACCCCGAAATCTCTAGAGATTTCTGGAACACATCGGTATTACTATGACTTGCTGAGTTGGTTTTGTATTAGGTTAGTTAACATAAAACCCATCCGGTGTGCTTTTGGGACCTCCGACCAAGAAAACTGGGCCACCCGGAGGAAAATGGCCAATCTCGCTTCCACGCTGAGCCTCCGGTGGCCAAACGCCTTCCTGTTTTCGCTGGACGTCTCCAACTTGGTCTTGGGTTTCTTGTTCTGAAACGTGATCCTTTTCGCTCACTTAATTATTGTAATTTAACTTTATTTTCTTAAATTTTACTTGCAATTATTTTGCTTCACACATATATGTATATAGCAGCTGCCAAAATTCACTCATGCTGCTCAACTTCAAATTTTCAACTCCACTATTCGATTCTAAATAGATTTGAGCAAACTATCTCCCCCACTCTTAAGTTCCACTGAGAACAGTTTTCGGAACCAGCTATTCAACTACCGGCTCAGCCGACTCACACTTGACAGCCCTGCTTTATATCGATATCAGTTGCATGGCGGCTTATTTTTATTTTTCATTTAAACTACCTAGGTTAACACAATCACGTAATTCTTCTCAAGCACAATATAAGAAAAAAAATCGATTTCTTGTCATCGATTTGTACTGGTGAACGCTAATTTTGTTCTTTCAATCACGGAAAACTCACCTAATTGTGGGTGCCGTCACGCGCCCATCTCTAATCAAATGTCAACTCGTTTTGATTGCAATTGTT
This sequence comes from Lordiphosa magnipectinata, assembly GCA_037044535.1. NCBI lineage: Eukaryota > Metazoa > Arthropoda > Insecta > Diptera > Drosophilidae > Lordiphosa > Lordiphosa magnipectinata. The sequence continues at coordinate 29,501 of JBAMBO010001008.1, forward strand.
TGTTATCTGCTGTCATTCCGGCGACCTTAAATTAAACTCGACGTGTTTTAGATACTTCAGCACAATTATATTCAGTCTCAGAGCATCCCAGCCAATTACGGCGCAGTGTATGCGCAGACAAATCAACCAAGAATTCGTCCGGCTGAAAATTTTTTGTTCTCGCGAATCGCCTTAGAAACTACATACAATGTCAACGCCACAACAACAATTGGCCTACATCGAGCGGTTCTTGGTGTATGACGTTTACAAATACTTTGGCAAAGATGCGGATCTAGTTTCCCATAGTGTGGAAAACTCTCAAGGTCTAGATGGTTTCATGTCGGCCCTGTACACCATACAACTGGAGCTGAATTTGGGTGCCGAGGGAAGGCTGCAAAGGGAAACGGTGCTGGTGAAGTTAATGAAGGGCACACCAGAGTTTAGGGAGTCGAGCAAATCCTATACACAATTTGCCAACGAAGTATTTGCCTATTCGGATCTTTTGCCTGCCTTTGAGCATTTGTTGCGCAGCAGCCACCTGAATACAGATATTGTCCAGGGATGGGTACCCCGTGCCTATGCGGCAAAGTTTGGCTTAATTGAAAGTAAGTGTGGGCTGAGCGAATGAAGTGGGTGGTAATCTTTATTATGGCCCGAATTTCTATGCAGAAGGATTATTTAGCATATTAAGAATTTACTCATTCAAATTAGAATAAAAAGGATATGCTTATCTTCTTACATTTTCTTAAAACTGTAACTTGTATTCCCTGTACCCATTAAAAAGGCGTAGAAGTTGATCATAAAGTTCTGCAAATGTGTGTAACAGCCAAAAGAAAGCAACTCTGACCCTATAACGTATATATATATGTATATTCTTAATCAGCATTAACAACCGAGTCGTTTGGACATGTCCGTGTGTCCATCTGTCTGTCTGTATGAACGCGTCGATCTCAGAGACTAAGAAATAGAACATGCAATTTTCGCATGTAGGTAGGTGTATACGGTACCATGATCAAGTTTGTTTCAGATTTGGAAAATTCCCCCTCCTCCTTTTAAACACGAAAAACTGTCAGCCTCAATTTTTAAGTTTAAACCTTGTGACTTAACATATATTAAGTTCGGCCCAATATCTATCTATTCTGATAACCACAACATTCAGTAGAAGTTAACTCAATATTAACTTAGGAAATCAAAACCATTGAAACATTACTTAGTACAGGGTATTTTGCAGGGTAGTCGACTGCAGCGCTCTTACTTGTTAAGTGAGCTTGTAGCATACGAATCTAAGATACGATTCCTAGAAAGGTCTGACATAGAAATTTATTGAATTATTTATTTTTGTACTCTGTACCAAAGGTAGGCAGAGTTTAATGAGTTTGTGCAAATGAATTTAGCAGACAAATGAAATCACCTCCGACCCTTTAAACTATATACAGTGGGGAGCAAAAATTAATTCAATGTTCGCAAAACTAAAATAATAAAAGCAAATCAGATTGCCTCAGAAATAATTTTTAATATTTTGTCCAAAGGCCCTTATTTTTAATGACTTCTTTTGCATGGTTTGGCATACTTTCTACCAATTTCTCAATTGTTTCTTTAGGAATTTGCTGCCATTTCAGTTGAACTCGATGCCAAAGAGGTTAGACGTGCGAATGCGCACTGTCCAAGCCATCTTTTCACGATTGACCATAGGTTTTCTATTGGATTAAGGTCAGGACTTTGCGCAGGCCCTTTCATTAATTTAAAATTTTAGTTACCAAGGAACTCCCGTACAATTTCGGATGTCTGTTTGGATCCCCCTTGTTGAACAGTAATATCGGTTTTGGGGTAAGAACATTTTTCAAGAAAATTGGGTAGATCTTTCAAAATTTTAAAATAGTCTTCTTTTCTCATAGTGCCAACTATTTTGCAACGCATAGAAGGAATCAGCTCCGACCACATAAAGTATATGGGCATTTCCACCGAAAGGCCCACCGAGAACAAAAAATTAAAAGTGATTAAAAACGCTATGTTTTATCAAGTTTGTCTGCAATGTAGCGCAAGCGCAATTTTTCTTATAGGGACATTAATATTGCGTTTTTTGTTGCTTATAGATTGCATTTACCTTCGCTATATTGAAACTTTCTGAGCTTACATACCCTCAAGTTTGTATATAATGATAGAAAAAATTGTCCAGTGCGATATGTCCCGTGCGAAAATGCTTATAATTATATTATATAAAAAAAGTTTAATTTATTTTTGGGTAAAATCAAAACCAACCAGATACATAAATTCACAGCATTCTAAAAAGTCACATTAAAATATTGCCCTAAGGGTCGCTAAAATCGGCGTTTAAATTATTGCCCGCGAAAACCACTTCTGTTTTTGTCCCGTGCAAATGCTTGGTTTTTTGCAATTATCTTGAAAACGAAAAATTGCTTAAAATTAGCCTGAGCACCAATTGTAGCGCTTATTAGGAGTCTTTTCAAAATAAAAATCCGTTTTATTTTGGTTTTATTTTGTTAACTTTAAATGTGTTCGACGGTCCCGTTTGACATCATGGAAATGACCATATATATTATAATATCAATAGTTATTGATCAGCATGACGAACTGACTCGATTAAACTTTTTCCGCCCGTTCTTCTATTAGTTCGTCTATTAGAAATTAGAAGTAAGCATTCATCAAACTTGATCTGGGTACGACATACACCTATGTACCTACATGCAAAAACTTGTGACTCTATCTCTTATAGTCTCTGAGATCGACGCGTTCCTGGTGATGCAGATTAAGAATGCATATATTCTTTACTTACTTCAAGACTGGCATAACTCAAATGATGCAGAAATATTCGCTGTATCCTGTTCCATATTGTGTAATATGTTCATATTGATATTTTTTATACTTTCAATGTGAGTTGAGAATAAGTCGCTATTTCATTTTACAGGTTAATTTTCACGTGCAAGAGCGTCATATCTCAGTTGTCCTGCAGTCGATATTGCACAAAGATCCTTCGGCTTTTAGTTAAAACCTGATATTTTCAAATATTGTTAATGCGCGTTTTAAATTTTTAATATTTTACTAGATTATATAAAATCTAAAAGAACTATTTTCTCTGGATTAAATTCATTTAGAACTTTAAACGCGTTTTTCACAAAATCGACTATTTTGACTTATGCCAGTCTTGAAGTAAGTGAGCGGTATATACTTTAAAGGGGCGAAAATGTTTCCTTCTCCCTGTTACATCCTTAGTAGTGATCCCCTTTTACCCATTTTCACTGGGTACAGGGCATAAAAATAGAGATTTTAGCTTTGCGCGCCTTTTCCACGGTCCTGGGTGATGTTAATAGCGTTAAACATTATTTGAGCGAAGCATTGATGTGTATAAATTGTACTGCCACTAAGCAATCCGCTTTAAGTGGTAAGCAGACAAAGTGCTGCCTGTATATTGGCCACATAATTTAAAATAGCACTATGATATGCAAAATTTGTAGTAGTAGTAGTCGTAGTAGTTATATCTTACGCTACACAATGAAAAAATTGGAAACATTCATGGAAGTCGAAAATGTATGGATTTTGTTGCCATGTGTCATTTCTGAGTTATGGCTCTAAACCACTTTTGACACATTTTTAATCGAAACGGTTTACAGACTTGGGGAATAGCCTATGACTCTTTCCTGATCTACATGTGAAAATTTCGTTCTATAATCTATACATTAGGGGGGGTGTATGGGTGAAAAAAAAACAGCAAAGCGTATAGCAAACACGAAAATTCACTAAGAAACCATCGGTCTACAATGAATTAGTAGCCCGCGCAAATCGAATTCAAATATTTATGTCAAATATCCCAAAAAACAAGTTAGAAAGTCGGTCAAGCCAGACTTTAATAAACTCTGTACTAGAGCTGGCAAAAAATAGATGTTCGTGGTATCGATTTTTTCCAACATTTTTAGGAAAACATCGATTAAAATCGTTTACTAAATTTGTCTGGAATAATAACTAATCTGTCACATAAGCTAACAAATAACATTGCAAGAGCTATATAGAAGATGACAAATCAGCCCTCAAACGAATAAGAGTATACATACATGTAAAAATACAAATCTTATTTATTTTCGTTTTGAGGTTACTCAACTTGAATTATATCACTTCGTGGAACACTTTCAATGATCAGATTTTTTTCACATTTGAATTGTGTAACTAATAATAAAAGAATAAAATTTCTTCTTAAGCCATTGGTTCCTATTAGTTAATAGAAGTATACCGACATTACTTGGTTTTAAAGATGCGCGCCTGTCCGAGATTATGTTTCCAGTTTTGCTACACAAACATTCCGATTGCTTTGAGCCAGATAGGATGCATAAATAATCCAGAACGCAATTGGCCATTTCTTCGAATTCCATGAATCTGAAAGTGGGCAAATTGTATATATTATATTTTTATAAAAGCATCGTCATTGGGAGTGTAACGGTTTGTTTGTCAGCTTGTCTTCCATAAATGAAACCAGGAATCCTAGAGAGAGTTCATTGTGAGAACTGCTCTAGAAACCGCATTTGGAATCATCGAGTGTGCTCTTTTTAAATGATTAAATAAATTGGTGGTATTTCCACAGATCGGATAATTATTTCCACATTTTTCGCATTTTTCTTGACCACCTTGCAAACGATGAAAAATCCCAAACACTTAGTTTTCCCTCTTTTCTTGACGTAGTTGGTAGCTGTTTATCCTCGGTCATTCTTGTCATTCATATCAACTTCGTTATGGGCATTTCCACAGCTACGAACGTGACAATCGTACGAATTTGTTAGCCTTTATTATGAAGAAAAACCAAGAAAAATTGTGCAATAAATTTCCGCATATTGGTATTTGGATAGCAATTTAGTAGTACCATATTTAATGTAAAATCTGAGAGTTGTAGACAGTAAGGTCCCAAGATACAGGCAGACAAAAAGGCATACGCAACGTGACAGAATACGGAAGTGCGTTTTGTCTGCTGTCACAAAAAAGCAGAACTCTGCGAAATACGTTTGAGTTTTTTAATGCAACTAACTTTAATATGATTGCAATGATGTAGCTATATATTTATAGCTGATTCGCTGAAAAATAAATGTTGCTTTTTTTAAATTTGACTCATCATGATACGCAACGTGGCATACGTTACGTGACAAGCCATTCTTTAACGCCGTACTTCTGATTATTTTCATAAATTTATATATATGTATTCTTTTGCGTAATCATAACAAACATTCAAATTTGTATTCCGGAACTTATTTTAATATACATAAGAAAAGTTAGCTGCATAAAATAAATAGATGTTTTTGGTTTTTGGTTGACCTTTCTGTGGAAATGCCCATCTGTGCCATTTTGTTATTACCCTTATCTCGAATTTCGCCGGCGTTGCATGTCCAAGTAGTGGAGGAACTTTTTTCGATTTTAATCGATTCTGAAAAATTATATCGCTGTTTCTTACGCACGGAAAAAATCGATACATCAATTCGAGAATCGATTTATTTGCCAGCTCAACTCTGTACCCCCAAAGTTAGTATATATCTGATAAATTTTAGATGGAAGCCACACAAAGTGGTAAAGAAGCCAGTGGCGTACGCAGGATTTTTTCAGTGGGGGGCTATAAAAATTTGTTTGGTAAACGACCCTACTCTAATGAATAGAAAGTTTTGACTTACCTCTAAAATTTATCTGCATTATCATTTCCAGGCACATAAAGCAGACCAATAGCAATATTCAATTTGATGTATATGGTCTTAGTGACTTGGATAACTTTTTTTGATTTGTAATGATTTCATAATTGCGCCCAAAATATTGAATTTTGCCATTCACTCCCGCATAAACTTCCAACATTTTCCTCTACAGTTAAAAAAAAACTTTGGACATATATATTTAAGGCATTTACCTTGACCTTGCCAACATTTATTTCGGTTTTAAAAAAATCTCGCGGAGAAAAAAGTGTATAAGTGAGTATCCACAATTTGCTCAAACAATAAACATTGAAAAACTGTGCGGGTTGTGCCGGGAAAACATTAACATTTTGCCGTTAAGTAGTATAACATAATTTCAAATCAAACGAGAGCGTAAGTTGAAGTCGGCTCTAACCGACTTCGATAACTCGGCTAATTATTATCTGATCTTGATGAAAATTCAGGGCTTATAGATGTTGCGAATATAAATCTACGTTTTGAATTTGAGATCGATATCTCAAAAATTGTGGGAGTTATTCAACATTTTCTATTGTGGGGGCGTGGGTGGGCGTGGCAAAAATTTGAAATAAACTTGATCTGCGTGCAGACAATAGGAGTCTACATTTCAAAATTGGTTGCTCTAGCTCTTCTAGTCTCTGAGATCTAGGTGTTCATACAGACAGACGGACGGACGGACAGACGGACATGGCTATATCGACTCGGCTGTTGATGCTGATCAAGAATATATATACTTTATATGGTCGGAAATGATTCCTTCTGCCTGTTACATACATTTGCACGACTTTAGTATACCCTTTTACTCTACGAGTAACGGGTATAAAAATTGTGGGAGCTATTTAGCACTTTTTATAGTGGGGGCGGCGGTGGCCGTGGCAAAAATTTGAAATAAACTTGATCTGCGTGCAGACAATAAAAGTCTACACTTCAAATTTGATTGCTCTAGCTCTTCTAGTCTCTGAGATCTAGGTGTTCATACAGACAGACGGACGGACAGACAGACGGACATGGCTATATCGACTCGGCTGTTGATGCTGGTCAAGAATATATATTCTTTATATGGTCGGAAATGGTATCTTCTGCCTTTTACATACATTTGCACGAATTTAGTATACCCTTATTAATCTACGAGTAACGGGTATAAAATCGTAATAAGCGTCAATTAAATCATATATGTACATCAATTTGTATTTTGCTATTGGTCTGCTTTATGCACTTGGAATAGCTATTGCATTTAAACTCTGGGGTTAAGTCGATCAAAAATTTTAGAACAAAACCTGCATATTTCAAAACTTACTGAAAAAGAAACCATAGATGAGCGCCGTGACTTTGTTGTATCATAATTCTTTATAATTCGCGGTCCATCGATGACCTTTTTCAAAATTGTTGTTGAGTAGGGTCGTATACTAAGGTTAGGTTGCAATGGTTGAAATGGGAAGATCCCATTTCTTCACTTAGGCCATCGAGGGCACGCTGTGGTAACATATAACCCTTTCTACGCTATGGTCATAGAGGGAGGGTCTGTCCCGTTAAACCATTTAGAAAGTAGCACAAATTTTAACAAAAGGGCAACACCTATTTCAGAGATGTCTGATAAATCATTTAGGAAAGGACTACCCAAAACTGCGAGTCGCCTTCTGCTGAGAGCTGGACAGTGACAGAAGAGGTGCTGAACACTCTCCTCTTCATCCACTGAATTGCAGCTTCTGCAGAAGTCATTGCGTCTGATGCTAAGCCTTGCGGCGTGTCTTCCGATTAGGCAGTGGCCAGAAAGGGCCATTACTATTAGAAATATGTTCTCTCTTTGTTGACAGAGTAACGCCCTAGATCTGTTAATATTGAGAGTTGGTCATGTAAGCCTAGATACTTCACACGTGTGAATCGTTTGCCATCGATTTATGGTTATTCGACAAGTTGTTTCTTTTGTTTGTAGCTTAAAGGTCGCAAGTGGCACCCCTATGTTGCTCTTATCCGGTAGGAGCTGATTGGAAGTGCCAAGTCTAGCGAGGTGGTCGGCCATCTCGTTGCAGAGTCCAGGCACCCAAACGAGATTAAAAAATCTGCGGCACTCTGTAAGAGTTTTGGCGTTATTAATATTACATTCTAGGGCTTTTAAAGCAGCTTGACTATCTAAGGAAATGTATACTTCGCTTCCTCTGGTTACGAGAGTTTCCAGAAGGTTGGTAGCCTCCTGAATGACAAGAACCCCTGCTTGGTAAACACTACAATGATCAGGAAGTCGAAACGAAGATTTGATCCCGAGCTCTGGACTAAAGACTCCTCCTCCTACCTGTCCAACCAGTTTAGAGTCATCAGTCGTATACTAAACATTTACCAGTTTTAATTTAGTCGCTTCTTCCTTAGTATTTTGCATATAAAAATATATTCTATGGGGGGGTTTAAACCCCCTGCCATCGCCTTTGAACCAGTGCCAGCCAGCATAATTTTTTGTTTTCCTTATAACTGGCGAATCGATAAATAATCTTGATTACTAAATATCTCTAGAAAGTACGAGCCATCTATCTGCAAAACAGTGGGAGGTATGACGCTTTTCTAAATTGCGGGGGCGGGAGGGGGTATGGGAAACTATGACAATAAACTTGATCTGCCTGCAAGTACATCAATTATATTTCCCATACATGTCAAATCTCTATCTCTTACCATCTCTGAGATCATATGAACAGACAGACGGACAACAATAAGAATGTGTGATTTTCCCAGAACTGACTTTGTCATAAATATAAGGTTGTAAAAAAAGTCTTGCGGTATTTTTATTGAATTTTCAATTGTTCATAAAATTGGTTATAATAATGCGATTTAAGTCAAATATGCGCCGTTTTGTTCGATGACGAGTTCCCAACGAGATGCCAACTTCATAATGCCCCTCTTATAGAAGCTCGCTTCCCTATTGGCAAAAAACTCGGAGAGCCAATTTTCACAGGACTCTCTTGTGGCCAACTTCCGACTACCAAGCTCGTTCGCCATGGACAGAAATAGGTGATAATCACTTGGTGCGAGATCCGGACTATACGGTGGATGCAAAAGAACCTCCCATCCGAGCTCCCGGAGCTTCTGGCGCGTCACCAAAGATGTGTGTGGCCTGGCGTTGTCCTGATGGAAGACAATTCGGCCTCTGTTGATCAAAGATGGCCTCTTCTGCATGAGTGCTGCATTCAAGCGGTCCAGTTGTTGGCAGTACAGGTCCGAATTGAGCGTTTGGCCATAGGGGAGCAGCTCATAGTGGATGATTCCCTGCCAATCCCACCAAACACACAGAAGAACCTTCCTGGCCGTCAATCCAGGCTTGGCCACCGTCTGGGCAGCTTCACCGCTCTCCGACCACGACCGTTTGCGCTTCACGTTGTCGTAAGTGACCCACTTTTCATCGCCAGTCACCATCCGCTTCAAAAACGGGTCGATTTTGTTGCGATTCAGAAGCGATTCGCATGCATCCATACGGGCATAAATGTTTCTTTGCGTCAAGTCGTGTGGTAACCATACATCGAGCTTCTTTTTGAATCCAAGCTTCTTCAAATGGTTTATAACGGTTTGATGACTCATGCCCAGCTCTTGGCCGATGCTACGGCTGCTACTATGCCGGTCTCTTTTGATCAATTCAGCGATTTTATCGCAATTTTCGACGACAGGCCTTCCGGACCGTGGCGCATCTTCGATCACCTCTGCACCAGAACGAAAACGTTGAAACCATCGTTGTGCGGGGGAAATGGAAGCTGTATCGGGTCCATAAACTGCACAAATTTTATTGGCAGCATGAGATGCATTTTTGCCTTTATCGTAGTAGTCCTGTAAAATATGCCGTATTTTCTCTTTATTTTGCTCCATGTTTGCGACGCTATAACTCACGAACGACTAAAAACAAACAACAATTAATCAAACACGTGTTAGCGCGTGAAAAGAGCTTTCCAAAAAGCTCTAGCGTGAACCGATGCGACGAATACAACTAGAACTATGCGCTTGCAAAGACAAGCTTTCGGAAATACCGCAAGACTTTTTTGACAACCTTATATTTGATAGAAACTTGATAAATATTTTAAAAGACCCTGAAGCTGCTATATCTGGTGATGGAGTTCTCATTGCTTAGATAGTCCATCTGAGAAGCTCATATTAGAAACAATGTTCTGATGATAGCCCGATTGAGCTGACGTATATTTTCAAGCCAACTCATATAAGAACACAGACAACTGAAAATAACAGCTTAAAGTATATATTTTGTTTTTATTTTGTACTAATTAAATGAAATTTTTCTGTAGGCTGTACCCGATTTTAAGGCCATTTCGTTGGGAGATATGCGCCAACCCATTGAAGAAAACACGCTTTCTACGGGCGTTCAATATTTTTATCGATTGGGAAAAGACCAGAAAATTTACCCAGCATGAACCGGGACAAATTGTGCACCCTCGATGGCTAACAAAAGCAATCTGACTTTTGCGTCTATACGTGACAACTAATTTTCCATCAACGAATTTAAAAACTTTTGCAAATTATATAATGAAAGTTTACGTACCGATGTACTTTTAAGTAAAACTCTACAATTCAGTTATATATGGCATTCTCTTGCTTTTTAAATTTATACAGTCAACGCGATATTTATCATCAACACATTTGTTAACACTATAATTTAAAAAAATAGAGGAAAGCTAACTTCGGCTCGACCGAAGATTATATACTCTTGTATCTTGTATAATTTATATAAATTAGTAGCCTGAATCCACTGACACAAATATGTACATTCGGCCAAATGTATATATTTTTGACAAGGCCTCCGATATACATTTTTATACTCTGTACCGAAGGTACATAGAGTATATTAAGTGTGTGCAAAAGTATGTAACAGGGAGAAGGAATCGTTTCCGACCCTATAAAGTATATATATTCTTGATCAGCATCAACAGCCGATTCGATATAGCCATGTCCGTCTGTCCGTCCGTCCGTCTGTCTGTCCGTATGAACGTAGAGATCTCAGAGATGGTAAGAGATAGAGGTTTGACATGTATGGGACATATATTTCTTATACTTGCAGGCAGATCAAGTTTATTTTCAATTTTTGCCACGCCCCCTCCCGCCCCCGCAATTTGGAAAAAACTTCATATCTCCTACAGTTTTGGAGATAGATCGTTCGTTCCTTCTAGAGATACCTTGTAAAAAAAATTATTTATCGATTTGCTGAAGGAATGATAAAGATCGGATGAGCCATACTCAAGTTATGGGCAAAAAACGGCCAGTTAACACCACCCACCCCCCCACCAACAACCACAGCAACATACCCTAACCGCGTAACACGAGAGAAAGAGAGAGACAGAGAGAAACTTAGAGAGCGCACCGCCTTGTGCGCGGGGTGTTAACTGGCCGTTTGACTCCTGAGCAAATGCGAGGGTAAGGGTACAGAGTATGTTATAGTCGGGCTTGACCGACTTTCTTTCTTGTTTACACTCAATTTCTATGGCAGCTATACTATATAGCTGTCCTATCAGTCTTGGTGGAATTATGTGAAAGCATAAAAAACTTATAAATACGAGGTTCGACTACACACGTAAACGTGTGTTCTATAAATAGCACGCTCGGCGGCTTGCATTCTTACGATACGCGTGTTCGGCTTTTTGTTTTCTCAGGAGGCATTTGATCGTTTGCTTGTTGTTTCCCACCCGACAATCGATAGCGAGAACGGATCCGTTTTCGATGTTTTCTCGAAGTTTTCTTTAACAAAACTATCGAGAATGTGTTCCGTTTTCGGTCCGAAAAAGTATTACCTGTCGCTCAGTTTGTGGCAGCAAAGCGTAAGTTCTCGATACCCGTTATCGAATCCGTTCTCGACACTTTCTCGACAGCGAAAACGGATCGAAAACTGAATCGTTTCCAATACGTTTTCGCTATCGAGAAAGTGTCGAGAACGGATTCGAAAACGTGTTTCAAACGTTTACTTTCGCGATAATTGATTTTGTTTCATTCCATTTTGTTTCCCATTTAAAAATGTTTACTCCTTGTTAGTTTTGTTTCTCTTTTGGCACAAAAAAAACTGGAAATAACAGATACAGCCAATAACAATAGTTTGCATTCCCTTTGCCAACTCTATTAGCAGGAGCATTTTAAAAATGGTTAAAATCTGCGGAATATTGATATAGCTTACTTATTTAATTTAACACCCTTGATAAAAAAAACACTGGACAAAAAGGCCAGACTCCATTAGGGCTTGCTTGATAATGCGTTTTGCATCGGTCAGCAAACTGAGCGTGGTATATTCTTAACTATGGCTAGGTAAGCACTAAGTGTTGCACCTTGACGGCAGATATTTCGGCCAGATATAGCTAAAAACAGAGAGAGAAAGGGAGATTTAGATGAAGATTTGGAAAGCCCTTAAAGTACTCACAATATAGGGCAAAATGCGATCCAATATAGTCTCGAAGGTAATATACTTGGACAACTTTTGCAACAGCTGCAGGGCGGCCCTTTTGGTATTCGACTGTGTCAATCCACGTATGCAGGAGGCGACCACAGTAATGATTAAAAGAGACCATCACCTGGCCGAATCCTTTTTTTCAGCTGCCTACTCTTCCTTCATCGAATAGATAAACATATATCATGGAGGCTAAGAATTGGCGCAAGCGCTCATTCTCAATGCCAGTCAAATGTTTCTCCACCAGCTCCGCGTTTCCCACGTCTGTAGGTCAGCAATTGGAAGAGCTTAAAGAAGGCTGTGCTCTCGGTCCAGACCTCCAAGAAAGCGCAGCTGGAAAATTAAAAAAGTCCTAACTAGAATTCCCCTTTTCAACCCTATTTTACTTACCTCTCCGAAAATATATGCATGTCGGGCAGAAAAGTATTACCCGCATAGCCTAAACACCAAACGAACTTTTTCGCTCTAAATTTATCAACAAATGAGGTGGCAACCAATGACTAGATGTCACAAACAGAGAAAAAATATTAAATCCGTATGAAACCCGCTTTTCTTAATAAATCCGGATTTCGTTGTTAAGAGAAACTATCGTAAATTTCGAGGGTCCGTTTACATTCGTTTATTTGTCGGGTGGGTTGCTTCGTGTTTCGTTGCTACGCACACAAGCGCAATATTTGATTGTGTGAGTTTGGACAACACTGGATTAGAAAAATAACGGGCCCGGTTGCAAAGGTAATGCGGGCTATGAGGTTGCCCACCGTTAACCTATACAAAGCTTTTTGCTTCGCTGGCTTAACTGGGTTTGCATGAGGACAATTCTACCTGACCTCCATACGTACCTATTTCAAATGAACTAGTCGTTAAAATGAACTAATCAACTAATTCTTAGTATTCGAACAATAGTTAATTTGTATACCCTTGCAAAGGGTATTATAATTTTGCCCAGAAGTTTGCAACGCATAGATATATTCATTTCCGACCCCATAAACTATATATATTCTTGATCAGGGGGACGAGCTGAGTTCATTGAGCTTTGTTCGTCCGTCTGTCTGTCCGTCTGTCTGTCCGTCTGTCTGTCTGTCTGTTTCTACGCAAACTAGTCTCTCAGTTTTAAAGCTATCGAGCTGAAATTTTGCACAGAGTCTTCTTTTTACTGCACGCTGCTAATATGTCGGAACCGACCGGATCGGATCACTATGTCTTATGGCTGCCATAGGAACCATCGGTCGAAAAATGGGTTTTAGTGAGAAAAACTTTTTTGTTTTCATCGTTAACGTGATTAAACTCGGTCATTAATAATATTATATACTTTCAAACAGATTTGCAAATTTTGGTCAAAATCGGATGACTATATCTTATAGCTGCCATAGGAACCATCGGTCGAAAAATGGGTTTGAGTGAGCAAAACTTTTTTGTTTTCAATGTTAACGTGATTAAACTCGGTCATTAATAATATTATATGCTTTCAAACAGATTTGCAAATTTTGGTCAAAATCGGGTGACTATATCTTATGGTTGCCATAGGACCGATCGGTCGAACATGAGTCTTGGTAAAAAATTTTTTTGTTTAGTTTTGTTAGCGTCCTTAAACTCGCTGATGACTTATTTTATATGCTTTCAAATAGATTCGCAAAACTGGGCCGAAATCGGATGACTATATCTTAAGGCTGCCATAGGGCCGATCGGTCGGAAATTGAGTCTTAGTGAGAAAAATTTTTTTCAGACGTTTATCTGTCGGAAAATAGGTTTTAGTTACAAAATTTTTTGATTTTTCTGTAAGCGTTCTTAAACTGTGACATTTGCATTTGCAAGGGTATAAAAACTTCGGCACAGACGAAGTTAGCTTGGCCCTCTCGTTTTAACTATGTATGTATGTCTCTTTTTTTTAACTATAGATCATTATTTGAACTATAGTTCATTTTTGAACTGAGCAATTGTACGATAGACTGCACTAATTAATGTTGAAATAGCATACAGCTAACCAATTTTCAAAATGTGAGAACTTCTGGAGGTACCCTAACCGATTGCCCGATTGAAGTGAATTTTTTGCATTGCGTTCCGCATTTGCTGAACTTTCCAGATTTTTACTGTACGCAAGTACTGCAAGTATTCGAAAAACCGGGTATGAGGTGATGCTTACAGAGGTCCCTTTTATCATAATTTAAGGGTCCCATGCCTGGGTTTTTTATACCCTTGCAAAGGGTATTATAATTTTGCCCAGAAGTTTGCAACGCATAGAAATTTTCATTTCCGACCCCATAAACTATATATATTCTTGATCAGGGCGACGAGCTGAGTCGATTGAGCTTTGTCCGTCCGTCTGTCTGTCCGTCTGTTTCTACGCAAACTTGTCTCTCAGTTTTAAAGCTATCGAGCTGAAATTTTGCACAGAGTCCTCTATTTACTGCACGCTGCTAATATGTCGGAACCGACCGGATCGGATGACTATATCTTATAGCTGCCATAGGAACCATCGGTCGAAAAATGGGTCTTAGTGAGAAAAACTTTTTTGTTTTCACTGTTAGCGTCCTCAAGCTCGGCTAATATTAATATTATATGCTTTCAAACAGATTTGCAAATTTTGGTTGAAATCGGATGACTATATCTTATAGCTGCCATAGGGCCGGTCGGTCGGAAAGTGAGTCTTAGTGAGAAAAACTTTTTTGTTTTCAATGTGAGCGTTCTTAAACTCGGCGTTTGTTAATTTTATATGTTTGCAAAAAGATTCGCGAAGTTTGGTCGAAATCAGATGTTTATCTGTCGAAAAATGGGTTTTAGTTACAAAAATCTTTGATTTTTATGTAAGCGTTCTTAAACTGTGACATTTGCATTTGCAAGGGTATAAAAACTTCGGCACAGACGAAGTTAGCTTGGCCTTCTCGTTTTAGTTTTGTACTGTGTTATACACGAAACAGTTTTGCTTGTAGGAGCCGGGGGCAGCCACTGCATGCAGGCAGCTAGGCCGCGTGTGCGCGCACGTACACACACGTTTGTGCATGGGACTGTGTTTGTATGTGTGTCTCAATTGAACAGGGTATTTTGTAGTCGGTTTTTACTACCATAGGTACATTTCAAATTTTGTTGGTCTCGTTGGTATCAAAATTTTGTGGTGCACTGTGTTATAAATGTGAAAGTTTGTACTCAATCACGCACAAATGGCTTAACGGATTCGGATGCAATTTGGCACTCAGATAGTTGATAACCTGGACTTGCCCATAGGCTACATAATTTATATGTAAATGGTCCAAAAAACAGCAAAATTTTTTAGAAGAGTATTTATGAAAGCGGTTTCACGTACAAATGGCTGGAAGGATTCGGATGAAACTTGGCACACAGATAGTTAATAACCTGGAGTTGAACATAGGCTATATAACTTTTATTTAAATGGTCAAAAAAATTTTGCAAAATTATTTTAAGAGTATTTTTTATCTTCTAGTATTTATCTTCTAGTTTAGAATTTTTTTTTCGATTTTTTTTTTATTAACTTAAATTTTCTATTAGGGTCTTAAAAACATCCTGCAAAACTTTCAAGCAAATCCGAAAATAAAATATGTTTTACAACAATACACAAAATTAACTTTTTTTCCGACCCTCGTATATGGAAAAAATTTAAAATCTGCTAAAAATAATTTTTATTTGATCGAAAACAGTTGTCGAAACTTTAAACGCGATTTTCTCAAAACCATGTTTTTCAAACATGTTTGCACGATAACTCAAGTTTTTTGGACCGATTTTGATGAAATAAGGGCCAAACGACGCATAATTAACGGCGCTTCGCGTGAACCTCGATCATTGCCGATTACATTTTTTTTTTACTATTTTTTTTGTACACTGAACTAAAAAAAAAAAGTGAATAATCCATTTTTCATTTTTAAATGGCTGCCATTTCAACAAAAGAAAATCGTATTTTTTTTCTGGAGGTTCGCGCGATAAAAGCATTTATGCTAACTTATTCCCCGTTTTTGTTTTTTTTTTTCGGATGCGGTATACTCCCGCAATCGTGCGAACAGTGGACATACTTTTTTGGGAGACCCGTCTTTGGAGGCCGAGAACTTTTTGAACACCCCTCGTATCACACATTTTTAATTTTGTATGATTTTTAATGAATTGCCCTACCAAATACAAAAAACAGAATTAAAAATTCTTTACGCGTTTTCGTTCCACGATTTCAAAAAAAAATCAGGTAAAATTCGGCCGTCTAAACTAGAAGACCCCCTTAAAGCGCTTGATGATTTAATGCCAATGCAGGAGTTAGTAAATAGAAGGTGTACATCCAATGGTCAAAATAATCGAGAAATTTGCAATATTTTCGTAGGACCTAAGATTATTATGAAGATTGGATAAATGCCAATTTAAACGCATCTATAAGAGATGTAGACCAAAAACAGCGAAATTTGCCAAGTTTTCATTTGAATATTTGCGAAAGCGCAGGCATTGGTAAATAATAGGTATATATTGTCCAAAATATTGCGAAATTTCCCAATTACGGGACAAAAAATCGAGAAATTTCCAAACTTCTCATTTGAGTTTAGATTAATAACGAGAAGGCCAAGCTAACTTCGTCTGTGCCGAAGTTTTTATACCCTTGCAAATGCTGTTTTTGAAATGTCAGAGTTTAAGAACGCTTACATAAAAATCTAAAAAAATTTTAACTATAACCCATTTTCCGACAGATAATCATCTGATTTCGACCAAATTTCGCGAATCTTTTTGAAAACATATCAAAATATAAAAATCGCCGAGTTTAAGAACGATAAAATTTAAAACAAAAAAGTTAATCTCACAAAAAAAATTTCTTACTAAGAACTATTTTCGACCGATCGGTCCTATGGCAACCATAAGATATAGTCACCCGATGTCGATCAACTTTTTCAAATTAGTTTGAAAGCGTTTAATATTTAGAATCACCGACTTAAAGAACGATTTACTTGAAAACAAAAAAGTTTTTTTCACTAAGACCCATTTTCCGACCGATCGGTCCTATGGCAGCTATATGTTATAGTCATTCGATCTTGACCAAAATTTGCAAATCTGTTTGAAAGCATATAATATTAACAATAGCCGAGTTTTATGACGCTAGCATTGAAAACAAAAAAGTTTTTTTCACTAAGACTTATTTTCCGACCGATCGGTCCTATGGCAGCTATATGTTATAGTCATCCGACTTTGACCAAAATTTGCAAATCTGTTTGAAAGCATATAATATTAATTATGGCCGAGTTTTATGACGCTAGCATTGCAAACAAAAAAGTTTTTTTTCACTAAGACCCATTTTCCGACCGATCGGTCCTATGGCAGCTATACGTTATAGTCATCCGATCTTGACCAAAATTTGTAAATCTGTTTGAAAGCATATAATATTAACAATAGCCGAGTTTTATGACGCTAGCATTGAAAACAAAAAAGTTTTTTTCACTAAGACTCATTTTCCGACCGATCGGTCCTATGGCAGCTATATGTTATAGTCATCCGACTTTGACCAAAATTTGCAAATCTGTTTGAAAGCATATAATATTAATTATGGCCGAGTTTTATGACGCTAGCATTGAAAACAAAAAAGTTTTTCTCACTAAGACCCGTTTTTTGACCGATGGTTCCTATGGCAGCTATAAGATATAGTCATCCGATCCGGTTGGTTCCGACATATTAGCAGCGTGCAGTAAAAAGAAGACTTTGTGCAAAATTTCAGCTCGATAGCTTTAAAACTGAGAGACTAGTTTGCGTAGAAACAGACGGACAGACGGACAGACAGACGGACAGACAGACGGACAGACAGACGGACAGACAGACAGACAGACAGACGGACGGACAAAGCTCAATCGACTCAGCTCATCGCCCTGATCAAGAATATATATAGTTTATGGGGTCGGAAATGAATATTTCTATGCGTTGCAAACTTCTGGGCAAAATTATAATACCCTTTGCAAGGGTATAAAAACGCTAACATTATTATGAAGATGATATAGACCGCAAAAGTACAAAAGTAAAAAAAATCTCGAAATTTCAAAATTTCTCATTTGAGTTTAGATTATCATAAAGACGGGTTAAACGGCGGGCAAATAGGAGGAGTAGATCAAATGATCAAGAAAATTTCGAAATTTTCAAAGGACCTAAGATAATTATGAAGATTGGATAGATGGCAATTGAAGACGCGTATATAAAATGGGTGTAGACAAAAAACCGCGAATGTGCCAAATTTGAATATTTACGAAAGCGCAGGCGTTGGTGAGAGTAGAGTAGTGAGTGAGTAGAGGAGTAGATTGAACCAAGGCTGCGAACCTCCAAAATTCTGCAGAAGGTTCGGTCCGGGGGTTCGAACCTATTGTAAAGTCCTAGGTGCGGTTCGCGGACCAGTTCCTGGAACCCCTGAACCCAAGGTTTTGGTTCGAACCTTGGTTCGCTTGAAAAAAAAAGAATAGTTTAACTTTCGATTTATTAATTCTACGTTGATAATGAAATTTATATACCTCTCTATTCATATACTTAATCATAATATTCAATACTTAAGTTATTGTAATTATCAAATCCATTAGCTGACATTAACAATTTTTAGGGACTGCTTAGTTTAAGCATTATATCTTCCAGAACCTATACTAGCTCTCAAATCAGAAAGAACAAACCCTAAGCCCTATACGCAGTTGTGAAGTTACGAGAAGTAAAGTAAAAATTTTACTTCTCTCCTGTCAAAATTTTTATATAAAAATTTTACATTATTTCTCGTTACTTCACAACTGCGTAGAGGGCTTAAGTGTTGAAAATGCTCCTTTAACTGATACCTGAGTTTAAGTCTTCGTTGTTATGACCTTTATAAAATTCTAAATCATTTGTCGATGTATGTAATGTATGTGCTCTTTGACAGTTTCCAAAGAAATCTATAACACCATTCACAGCTTTTATATTTGTTATTTTTTATTGCTTTCTATTTTTGTCATAAGCTTCTCTTCTTCACAATCAGACGTTGACTCGGTTGCTTTGCCACTGTTTTTTGTAAGCAAAATATGAAATCTCGGGTCTGAGAATACTTGTCGGGGCACTTAGATAGTAATAAACAATGATTTGCTAAAGATTTTAAGACAATTGTGAAAACCAAGCGTAATATAAACCACTTGGTAGTAATCTTGTTGTGATTTTTACTGTCCGTTCAAAGCCAAGTTGATTCATCATATGGTCAATCGGTTTCTTTTCGCATAATCTATCATCTTCATCATACTTTATCTTGTCACTTTACATCAAAAATTATTCACGCTTAGTTAGATATGCAATCGTTTATAGTTAAATCTCCAGAGATTTCCAATATGTATCGTTAAATAAATTAATTAAATTGGTCAACCGAACCTAATTTTTCGATAAAGTGGTCCGGTTCGGGTTCAGGTTCGAGGAGTCAAAAATATGGAGCGCCCGGTTCATGGTCCGGTTCGCGAACCCTAAAAAACCCGAACCGAACCGGTTCTCAGGGGTTCGGTTCCGGACCGGTTTGTAGCCTTGGATTGAACACTCCAAAATATTGCGAAATTTGCCAATTTTCCGTATGACCTAAGATTATTATGAAGATTTGATGGATGGCAATGTAGTAGGCGAATAAACATAGGAAGTGTATATTGACCGAACTGTCAAAAAATCGCGAAATTTCCAAAATTGTCATTTGAGCTAAAGTTGATAGTTAGCGACCTTTCTAAATTGTAGAAATTTGAGTATTGCCGGCTCTAGGTCAAGTGAAACACACAAAAATGTATGATGTTTTCCAATATATTTCGGTTGCTCCTCGGCAACCATCTTCAGGGACACTACAAAACAATTTACCAATTACAATTTAACATAGATTCAATCAAAACAAAACAAAAAAGAGATTTTTCACATACATTATTTTACACGTCTGCTCCGTTAGGCGTGGAGTTGGATACTGATCTATTATTTGTCAGTAAGTGTCTGTATAGGTGAGCACAGTTTTCCGTGTCCGTCTTGTAGTTAAGTCTCTTGTCTGTTGGTGTGTCAATTATATTTAGCATCTCTATAGTGAAACGTTTGCTGTAGTGGTTTTCTTGCTGCAGGATTGTTGTTGCTTCAAAATTCGGCGAGTGTCCGCTATCCATACAGTGTGTCGCGAGCGCCGTTTTTTGTATGGTTGATTGATGTCTGAGTTTGTAGTCCGATCTATGTTGGGATATTCTTGTTTTCAATTTTGATTTTGTTGTACCAATATACAATTTGTTGCAACTGTTATCTGCATTTCCATTGCATGGTATCTTGTAGATCACATTACTCCTGTCGGCTGTGGCTATTTTGGACTTCGTCTTATTGAAGAAGTTTCTCATTGTGCTATTGGGTTTGTGGGCTAGTTGTTTGTCATGTTTGTTGAAGCAGTTTGAATGGGCGAACCGTTCAGAAAGCTTAGGGACATATGTTAGAGACTTATAAATTCTGGGTTGTTGTTTTCTTTTGGAAATTGGTTGGCCGTTCTTCTCAATCAGGGATTTGATAATTTTTGTTGGGAAGTCATTGTCTTTCAAAATTTGTTTAATCTCTGAAATGGTCTCCTTATGATATATTTCGTCACTAATTTTCATCATCCGTTGTATACAACCCCTTGCTGTATTTATTAACATATTTCTCGGGTGCTTGGAATGGTAATTGATGATTCTGCCTGATGCTGATGGCTTCTTGTACCACCTTAGCTTAAGTTGATTTCCCTGTCTGTTAATTGTGGAGTCTAAATATGCTAGTTTGCCATCCGTCTCCAATTCCATGGTGAAATTTAAATTCTTGTGAAATGAGTTTAGTGCGTCAAGTGTGTTTTGTATCTCTTCTTCTTTGGTGATGGCAAAAAGATCGTCTACATATTTTGTAAACAATCTTGGAGGGTGCTTTAGTTTTATGACTGTGCTGTCAAGGAGTTCCTCCATCACGATGTCCGCTATAACTGGGGATGCTGGGGATCCCATTGGCATGCCTTTTAGCTGTGTATATATGTCGTCCTCAAATTTAAAGAATCTATTTTCTACAATGCAGAATCTTAAGATTTCCATAAAAGTTGTTTGGGAATTTTCGTATACTCTTGTATCTTAGTCCATTTTTGTCCAATAGTCTCCAACGCTAGTTCTACAGGTATGCTCGGGAATAAAGAGACTACATCAAATGAAATTAGTCTCTCATCGTCGCATATATACGTGTTGTTCGTTCGTTGTTTGAACTCAATCGAATTTTTGACGTTGTATGTTGAGTCCACCGTAAGATTCTTCAGAATTTTGATTATAAATCTGCAGAGGCCATGCGACGGTGCCCCGACGGACGAGCAAATTGGTCGTAGTGGAGTTCCTTCCTTGTGGATTTTTGGGAGTCCTTAGAGAGAGCTTAGAGAGCTTAGATTTTTCGAGAAATTTGCAAAATTTTATGAGTTTTGGGAATCATTAAGATTTGATAGATTGCAGTGGTAGTCGATAGACAGATTGCAATGGTAGTAGTAAATGGTTAGATCGAACGGTCCAAAATAGCGCGAAATTTTTAAAAATTTTGTATGAGAGACTATTATAATCAGGGCTCGCATACAAAACAAAAGTACCGAACACAACAAGTACTGTACTCAGACAAGTACGGTACTTGCTTAGTTTTGTACTGTACGAAACACACAAGTACGGTACATGTTTCGTTTTGTACTGTACGCAACACACAAGTACGGTAAATAATTTTTAAAGCACCGAACGAAAAAATAAGTACCGAACTTTTCTGAGTTCAGCACTCGAGCGTACTAAACATTTTGAGTTTCGTACAGTTAAAAACAAAATGATTTTTAGTTAAGTACGCGGAGTGTATATTGACAATTAAAGACGGGCAAATAGGAGGAGTCGGTCAATCGGCTTAAGGAAATTTTTACATTTGAAATATTCTAATATTAGATTAGATTGACATGAAGAAGGTTAAATCGACGGGTAAAAAAAAGGTGTAGATCAAACGGAACAAAAATTCGCGAAATTTTAAAAAACCTATTAATGAGTTTAGATTATCGTGAAGATGGAATAGATGGCCATTGCCAAGTAAGCTTCACTTCTTCGTTTTGTGTTTAAAATTCTAAAGGGGGCGTAGCAACGCACGCCGAATACCTGCTAGTCTACTTCTATCTACTCTATACATAAAACAGTGTGTCCTGACTGACTGATTCACTGATTGGCAATCAACGCAGAGCGCAAACGGTAAGAGATAGAAGGCTGAAATTTGGACAGGAGTTTCCTTTAGTGGTGAAAGTGCGTACTAAGGGCCATTTTCTCATGTTGGTGTTTTTGCAAATCTAGGTGGATTTGCTGCATTTGCTTTGCTCATGTTTAATGCTAACCATCTAGATGAATTTCGTAGCAATCTACTTCAACCTCATTGATTTCAAATCCATCTACATGGTTATGCAAATTAAGTATTTTTATGTATCCGCCGCATATGGTCACACTGAAAAATATTTGAAAACAAAAAACAACTGCTGCTAAAAACAGTAAAGTCCGAATTGTTATTAAGTAAACTATAAATGGAAAATATTGAATGTGCCCTTAATATACAAGAACACCTGCAGACATTGCTGAAATTACAGATGCACATTCTGATTCCCCTAGTTCATTGCTTAAGCTAAGTTTACACATCCAAATAATTTGACTAAATTTTGATAAAAATAGCCATGATTAAAGATTTTACAGGATTAAAATCTTAAACTATACTTACCCGCAATAAATACGCAAATAATTTGATCAAATATGGCCGGAAAGTTCCACAATTTGGCCTATA
Organism: Lordiphosa magnipectinata; assembly: GCA_037044535.1. Lineage (NCBI taxonomy): Eukaryota > Metazoa > Arthropoda > Insecta > Diptera > Drosophilidae > Lordiphosa > Lordiphosa magnipectinata. Next base: position 52,346 of record JBAMBO010001008.1, read on the forward strand.
TAGCCCAATTTTCATGAAAATTTGTCCAAATTATTTACTTGTGTGAGCATAGGATTCGACCTACTGCTTAATCTCCCATCATAGTAACAAGTCGTTCCAAAAGAAAAACCTTCTCCTTCTCTGTAAAATTCTTGCGTTAATTTTTAAAATTGGCGCGCAATAAAAAAGACAAAATTCAGTCGAGTGCAGAGGTGCTGCCCAACCTAGTATTAGACCATTCCAGCCCTCCCGGTGTGACCGTGGCGCAAATGCCCGAATTTATAATCAACCTACATGAGACAACCAATTGCGCAAAAACCATCTAGTTGCAAAATCCAGATGGATTTCGCTTTGAGCAAAAACATGAACATGAGAAAACGGCCCTAAGACTGGGTTTTGGAAAATTCCAACCGGAAAAGTCGGAAAAGTTTGTATGTGAAAAATTGTTTTTCATCTGATTGACTTGAAATTTGGTTTGTAAGCATAGTACGCGAAATAATTCGACACGTGTTTTCCCGATTTTGGAAAATTCGCCCAGGAGGAAAATGGCCGGAAAATTCTGCATGCAAAAAACTATTTTTCATCCGATTGAGTTGAAACTCGGTTTGTAAGGATAGAATACGAACTAATTTGAAATGTGATTTTCCAATGTCGGAAAATCCGCCCCCCAGGGGTGAAAATTCCCGGAAAATTCCGTAGGCAAAAAATTATTTTTCATCCGATTGAGTTGAAACTGGGTTTGTAAGGATAGAATACGATATAATTTGAAATGTGATTTTCAAATGTCGGAAAATCCGACGTTAACGATAACGATAACGATAACGATAACGATAACGATAACGATAACGATAACGATAAAGATAAGTATAAAGATAGCGGCAACGGTACTAATTCACTGTACTGATGGCGACGCAGCGAAGCGCGACGGGTTATATGCAGGGTTCGGAATTGCTCGCTCGCGAGCAGCCTGCACTGACTCTTTTTGACTCCCGCTCTGAGCAGCGAGCGGTAGTCCGCGAGCAGCGTGCAGCTGCTGCTCGCTGCTCGTGAGCAGGGATGTGCTGCTCGCGAGCAGAGTGCAGCTGCTCGTGAGCAGGGTGCGGCTGCTCGTGAGCAGCTGCACGCTGCTCGCTGCGTAAGGAAGTTGTTGTTGTTCATATTTGCATATGCAAAAAAGGTTGAAGAGAATTTATGACGTTAAACATTTTCGTCTGCGTAATTGAATGAGATTTGTCTTATTGCAGGTACTGATTGTATTTTGGTTAATCCAAGGGTAAATTGTCTACAAATAGGTAAATCATTTTTATGACAAAGGCTGATTGCCGAAACCTGTAACTTAACAGATAAAATTGTAATATGTTATAGCTGTAAGGGGGTGGAAAGTGGTCCAAAATGGGCTGCATTTTTTATTACGGTATGGGTCATTGTTCGGATTTTCCAACATCTGTGTGGGCAGTTTTGTCATAATTATAAAAGGTCACCAAAATTAATATGGGTCAGGAAAAAAACCTTTTTCTAAAAAACTAACATTCATAAAATAAAAATTGCTATGCACTTTTATTTAAAAATATTCCACTAATCAGTAAAAAAAATAATTGGGCAATTCGGAAAAAATTTATAGAAACCCCAACCAAGAAAACATACAAGTATGTGAATATTTACACTGCGGCTTTTTTTGTGGCGCTGGGTGTATGTTTTACATTAAATAATTAAAGTGGCCTAAATCGCCACATGGTCAAAGTGGTGGAGCCATCTATTGCTCAAATCACTCGGCTAACATTGTTCAAAGCGAAAATAAAATTATTGAATGAAAATCATTTAAAACCATAATTTATATAAATGATACGGAGCTGCAAGAGTATTTAAACTTCGCCCGAGCATAAGTTAGCTTTCCTCTATTTTTATACCACGTACTCGTAGAGTAAAAAGGGTATCAAGGGTATAAGGGTAGCATCAGCAGCCGAGTCGATATAGCCATGTCCGTTTGTCCGTCCGTCCGTCTGTCCGTCTGTATTAACACTTAGATCTCAGAGACTAAAAGAGCTAGTTCAACCATATTTTAAATGTAGACTCCTATTGTCTGCACGCAGATCAAGTTTGTTTCAAATTTTTGGCACGCCTAGATCACTAGATCAGCATCAACAGCAGAGTCGATATAGCCATGACATTTACTTCTTATACTTCCAGGCAGATCAAGTTTATTTTCAATTTTTGCAACGCCCCCTCCACGACTCAGCAGCACTTCGGCTTCTACTCGACGACGGCTTCATTCCTTCGCTCTTTCTCTTGACTTGTTGAGTTTCCACAACCGCTACTCTCATATCCTCTGTCTGCATACCAATTTGCTTTGATTAGTAGGGCCGGACTGACTAATGTGAGATCAGGTGCGCTACGGCAAGTGACAGTGATCCTCGTCGATCATCCAGAAATGAGAGCTGTCGATCTGTTCCTCGAACATCTCTTCTCTAGAGTTATTTCTTAGCACAGATAACCGTGAGTCGCTGTGGGCATTGAAGTCTCCCATGATAATGTGGCTTTCACCCTCTAGCATGTCGGATGCTGGGTCTATATCCATTGTGGGTGACAGGTTAATACGGGTGGATTGTAGATATTTATAAACTCAGTTCACCAGTTCTTACTGCAATGGCTTGCACTTCAAGATGTTCATCTTGCTTGTTGAAATGTGGGTGATAGGTGACCGAATTGTGTATTATAAAGGCTAGGCCTTCGCATTTATTACGGTGTCGATCTGCACGGAGCAAGGTGTAGTTGGATGAGGTAACAAGAGGGCTTTTGCTGGTTAGTTTCGTTGTCATGCTGGTGCAGATCGTTTTTGACTCTGGATATTGTTTCCTGTAGGTCTCAATAGACTCATAATATTGCCAGGTACTACCATTTACAATAGATACATTGATGGAGGGTGTACTTTGTTAGTACATTTGAAGCAGTTGTACTCTGCTGTTTGTTCACCAGAGTCCAGAGCATCTGAGGTGGCACCGTTATTCATAAGCATAGCACAGTATCGAGTGTACCCCTCGTGTAATTCGCCCATCGCATGCTGCGCATGGATACACTTTGGGTCCTATAGAGGATAGTAGGAATTTCTGGGGCAGTTTGCTGAGTACTGCGTCGGTTCTGGGACATAGACATCCTCTAGGCAGGGTTCGGAATTGCACATTGCACGCTGCTCGCTGCTCGCGAGCAGATAGCAGCTGCTCGCGAGCAGGGACCCTCTGTGAGCAGGGATGTGCTGCTCGCGAGCAGCTGCACTCTTGAGTTTCCACAACCGCTACTCTCATATCCTCTGTCTGCATACCAATTTGCTTTGATTAGTAGGGCCGGGCAGGTAGCCGCAGGTTTCGGCAATCAGCCTTTGTCATAAAAATGATTTACCTATTTGTAGACAATTTACCCTTGGATTAACCAAAATACAATCTGTACCTGCAATAAGACAAGTCTCATTCAATTACGCAGACGTAAACGTTTTAACGTCATAAATTCTCTTCAAACTTTTTTGCATATGCAAATATGAACCACAACAACTGCCTTACGCAGCGAGCAGCGTGCAGCTGCTCACGAGCAGCCGCACCCTGCTCGTGAGCAGCGGCTACCTGCTCGCGAGCAGTGTGCAAGTGCTGCTCGCTGCTCAGAGCGAGAGTCAAAAAGAGACAGTGTAGGCTGCTCGCGAGCGAGCAATTCCGAACCCTGCTTCTAGGCTTGCATCTTTACTTAATGCTACAATAGCAGGTACGCGGTGTGCGTTGATACGTCCCCTTTTGTTGAGAGGCGACCGAAAAGTGAATTTCGCTCCCAATTTTTCACTGTGTAATATTATATTTGCGTGGTTGGCGAGGCCAACCAAAAACTGTATTTTGTATGTAACTTAAATTTCTGCATTTGCTATGTTTTCGTTGCTTCCCTTTTGCTATTGGAAATGTACCGCTGCTTCACCCTGCTTACAGCTATTCGCTGGCTGATCGCAGCCGGCTACATATTTTGCCTTTGCTTTGTCAATTAGTTTTAGTTCGCCTGTGAAGCTGAGCAGAAGCAAGAAAATTAGAATTTGGACTATTGGCGTGTGTGGAGCACGAATGTAAGTTAAGTTGTATGTAAGTAAGTTATGCCCAAAGAGGAATGTAATGAATTTAAAGGAAAAATTAAAGATTTCAGCAACTTGAACGATCAATCAACATAAATCAAAGGAGCGCTTTTATTTTGGTTGGTGGCTCGAAGTACCTGCCTTTAACACGCAACCGGCACAGGTCCAGTGCCAACACCTTTAGTATTTTAAACACAAAACAAAGAATTAAAGCTTCTTTACAATTCCCATCTATCAAATTTGTAACAAATTACGTACGGGCTGTCTTTTCGGCTTTGGAGGCAACTGGCACGCTTTAAAATCCGGCTAAGTCTCGTCGGCTTGAGGTGGATATGTTGCTGCCTTCCAAGCTTTGCCCTAATCACATTACTCTCCTATATTAGTGAGCGTGCTTGCGACATTAAAAGACTTTATTCTAACCGGAAGAGAACAAATAAATCAAACACAAACATACACTCTTACACCTTCGATTTTACAGCCACGGTTGTTGTTGTGGTTGCTTTGGCCCTCCCTTCCTTGACCGTTCGCTCCTAATACTAGTAAATTCTGTGAACGATCCCATGTTCGTCCTTTTCACAGAGGCAGCGCCAGCATGAGTTCAACAAAAAGGATTTAGTTACGATACATTATAAAAATTTATTGACTTAAAACTGACAAAAATAATGTGTGAGTACACATGTAAAAATACTGCGGACTATTATATGAGTAAAAGGCTATTATTAAAAGCTAATCCACTAAAGGTTTCTTTAACTTAAACAAGCAAAATTTAGGTTGACAAACAAAACTCGATCATCTGATACGTGTATGTGTATGGGTGTCTGTAACTCCGCTAGACATAAATATGAGCTGAATAATGCAAGAACAAACTAAAAAAAATAACCCCCGCCTAATACAGCGGTTAAGCGCAGGCGCGCAGAAGCATCAGAACGCGCGCTTGTCTGCTGATGCACTTAATTAAGAAGAGTGGAGGAGGGGACTCCTAGCAGGCTAGACAAAGCAACGGGGATTTTGTTGGGTTTTTTTTGTTTGAATTTTCGTTTCGTTTCTTTCGCAATCGAACGTTAATGTTTTATGGTTTTAGCAATGGCAAAATATGGGTTTAAAAAATATGCAAATATGGGTTTAAAATATGGCTGTGCATTTAAATAAGGTATAATAAAAATATGGTGTTCAGACTTACGTTTGTTATTCCACAGATGAAAGCGCTCCCATTGCAGTTACCGCTGTGAAGCAAAAATTCATTTAAATGCACACTGCCTTGCTTCTATGCCGCTTTCTTGCCTTTAACACAAAAAAAAACGAAACAAAAATCTTTTGCTTCTGCTGCACTGCCTATCATCTCTTTGAACACTTCACCCTTTCACAGGTTACTGGGCAGCAGCATGCAGATTCTCACACTCACACACGTTTAGCAAAAAAAAATATTTAAAACGACAAAAAAAAATTTTACAATTATTACTACCACAATTTGATCATATGTAATGACTTTTATCTACTGGAGCTTTAACAATTTACGTTGCAGTGGCGTTAACTTCGCGCTCGTCCGAAACTACCGACAGCAACACGAGACACAAGGTGACTAAAATGTTCTAATTTTCTGCCTAAGCTTTGGGCATTTGAGGCGTTTGCTAAATCTTCTGCTAGCAGATAGTGCGCTCTTCAAACGCGCTTTGCAGTCACTGCAGGTTGAGGGAATGGCTTCTGGCGCACTTTGTTTCTGGCAGAGGAGATGGGAAACACCCTTCCTGGCATCAGTTTTGGCAGCCAAAAGTTTATGCGTTAAATGACGCCAAATCCTCCTGTAAGGGCAAAGGAAAATTTTCCTCATGAGCCTCATTATGTCAATGCCATTTTTTCTTTCCAGCAAGTAATATAACCCCAGTTTTGCTTCAACTCACCTTGCTGGATCTGGCGTCAAAAGGAATAAATTTACGCGCGTTTTAAGCTGCTTTACACAAGCGTTTTGACGGACACTTGAACAGTTGTCACTTAGTAGATGTAAAACTTTGAGAATTGTACTTTAGGCTTTCTTAGTGATGCAGGTTAAATTTGAAATAAATTGACTTTCCACCGCGAATAGCTTTTTCTGAGTGCTTGTGGATGCGAGCCTCTTCGCCCACGAAACCTCGGTGACGCCGCCGCACAGCATCTCACCACTTCGCCATTGGGCTGAGGGCAGCTAGACTCTGTCTCGCCTTACACTTTCCTTTTCCCACTTGTGGGCGCATTGCCTTGGCAACAACGGAATTCAAATCCCAACCCACTCTGCATCCGAACGTGCACTCACACACCGATCCTGATCGAGCACTCATACGGCCGTCCTAAATGACCACCCATACTAACGCTTTCCACACGTATAGGACCTCTTTTCGCTGTGAAGCTTATGTCGCTCAGAGAGAGCTACTTAACAGCTATGCGTGTGTGTACCGCTAACATGCCTCTGTTATTCGCATGCTAAAGATGTATCTACATAAGAGCTACAAGCGCCCTTACAAATTTTCATGATAATCTAAACTCAATTATAATCTAAAAACAATTTCGTAATTCTTATAACCTTTCATTTTTTATCGGTAGAACCGTGTTGAGAATAATCTAAGATAATACGAAAATTAAGAAAATTGCACAATTTTTTAGAACTTTTGATCTTCAACATCCGTCCATTTACCGGACTTCATGAAATTTTAAACTCATAAAATTTTGAAAGTTTCGATATTTTTTGGATCGTTTGATCTACACCTCCTATTTACCCTTGTATTTACCCGTCTTCATGACAATCTACAATCATTATAAAATTAAGGAAACTTCATTTGGACTGATTGGCCTACACCTCGTATTTACCCGTCAACAATTGCCAACTATTAAATCTAACTGATTATAAAATTTTTCAAATTTTTGCGATTTTTTTGAACCGATTGGCTTTTACTTCCTACTTACCCGTCTACAATAGCCATTTATCAAAAATATGCTTTACATTCTTAGAAACGATTTGCGTCTTTTATACATTTGTTTGATACGGAAATATGATTTAAAAGAAGAACATCAATAAAATGTTGCATGAAAACCAAAACAGACCGACTGCGACCAAATCGAGCTGTTCTAAATTCCGTTTTTTTTATATTCGATTTCAAATGTTAATCGTTAGCTACTAGGGTTGCTTCATGCGAACTAAAGTATTCGAACAATACAGTTTCTATTTTATTTAGATATATTCAACCGCATTTGGTATGACATATTCAAATATTAAAATACTGTTTTAAATTAAATTAAATGGATTTAAACAGTAAAAGTAAATTATAAATTCACATTTTAGAGTTGGAGACTGGTTGCCTTCGATATACACAAACACGTGCGCTGGCCATCTAGCCAGCTGTTGATGAAACCGGTTTCGAAACCGAGTTCGAAAAGTCAAAACGTAACCAAATCGTTCGGAACTCGGAACAGTAAAATGTAAAACGTTCGTTTTCGTTTCGTTTTTCCTTTTCTTTCGAAATTCGGAACAGGACTGTATATTAGTAACATTCCTCTTTGAAAGACGTTGACGTTTTTTGCTCATAACTTGTGTATCGTTCACCCGATCTTTATCATTCCTTCAGCAAATCGATAAATAATTTTGATTACTTGATTTCTCTAGAAGATACGAACAATCTATCATCAAAACTGTAGGAGACATGACGTTTTTCCCAAATTGCGGGGGAGGGAGGGTGCGTGGTAAAAATTGAAAATAAACTTGATCTGCCTGCATGTATAATGAGTTTTTGTCCCATGAATGTCAAACCTCTATCTCTTACCATTTCTGAGATCTCTTCGTTCATACGGACAGACGGACGTACAGACGGACATGGCTATATCGACTCGGCTCTTGATGCTGATCAAGAATATATATACTTTATAGGGTCGAAGGTGATTCCTTCTGGTGATTCCTTTGGTACAGAGTATAAAAATTTTAAAATATGTCAACAAATATAAAATTGTGAGTCTGTGACGTCACAGTTAAATTTTCGTTTTGACAAGCGACGCATTGCACCGGGTAACGACATACACACCTGATCATATTAATAGGTACACACATCAACTCTGACTTTAAGGTAACAGAAAACAGTTTTATTCATTGTTTCACACTTAAAATTTGTTCTCATTGGTTCTTAAACTATTTGTTTTTAATAAAATAAACTTAATTGTAATATAGAATAATAATATAACATAAAAGAGATCATTTTGTGTTTCAGATACGTTTTCAGTGTGATCATAATAATAGGTACACTTCATGTGTTGGTAAGAAAAAAAATTTTAATTTCCATTTTGTGTTCTTTTTTTAGGTAAATTAGTATTTCCTAACTTAGTATCCAGTGTATCCACCTCTATTTTTGGCCACTACTGCTATTCTTTTTGGCATACTTTTAATAAGAGACTGGCAGGTCTCTACTGGTGTCTCATACCACAGTTTTTGGACACCTTCCCATAATTTTTGTTTATTTGAAAATGAATGGTTTGCCAATTTCTTTTTTAAGTCTCCCCACAAGTTTTCAATGGGGTTAAGGTCGGGGGACTGGCTTGGCCACTTCAGAACGTCAACTTTTTGGTCCTCGAAAAATTTAGATAACAGCCTTGATGTGTGTTTAGGATCATTTTCTTGCTGAAATACCCAACGCAATGGCATATTTTCCTCAGCATACGGTACCATAACTGTTTCCAACATGGATTTGTACTCTTTAGCATTCATTTTGTTCGTAGTCTGATAAATTGGACCTACGCCGTACCAGGAAAAGCAACCCCATACCATTATATTGCCACCTCCATGTTTGATTGTTTTTTTTGTAAACCGTGGATGTAATTCCTTTCCATTAGGGCGTCGAACATTTCTTTCACAGTCATTCCCAAACAAATTAATCTTGGTTTCATCGCTCCATAATATGTTTCTCCATTTTTTCTCCCCGGTGCATCCTACCCAGTCTTTGTGGTCCCTTGCAAAAGTTTGCCTCCTGGTGATATTTTTCTTGCGCATAAGTGGGACTTTTCTGGCAATTCTTCCTGGTAGGTTGGCATATTGTAGTCGTCTTCGGATAGTTGGAGCACTAACTGAATTCCCAATTTCGGGTGCAATAGCCTTCGATGACTTAAATGGGTCCTTTTTGCTCAAAGTTACTATGTAGTGGTCAAGGGTTTCTGTTGTTTTTTTTGGCCTTCCACGGGTTTCCTGTCTTGGTTTTCTTTCTAATGCATTTTTGACAAAATTATGAGACCTGTTCATTAATTTGGCGATGGCTCGTAAAGATTTGCCTTCTTTTCTCAGACTAAGAACCAATCGAGCTTCTTCTTTAGTACAATGAGAATTTCGACCCAATTTTTCTGAAAAAAATAATTATTTAATTCTCTGTATTGACAGGAGCTATACTTAATTTACCTTTAGTTACCAAAAGATCACTGATTACAAAATTATTCACTTGATACTTGTGAGAAACGGAGACTGTACCTATTATTATGATCAGGCGAAATGTGTGGTGGACTCGCAATTTATAGAAAAGCTTTGACATACGGGGCAGCCCCTCTTTCAACTCTTTGTCACAGTGTGGCCAGACATTGACAACAACAAAAAACCAAAAATTAAAAAGTTGTCAACACTAAAAGTACGAAAAACCCATCTATAATTAAAAATTCCGGTGTGTACCTATTAATATGATCAGGTGTGTAGCTCCGTCGACATATCTCTGCCGTGTTACAAACGACATATCTTCGCGCGGAGAGATGTCGTTTGTAACACGGCGGAGATAAGTCGTTTTAAAACGTCATATCTCCGCGCAGAGACGCTTTATTTCTGTCGGAGATATGTCGTTTTAAAACGTCATATTTCCGCTGTGATCAACGGCGGAGCTATGACGTTTGAGAGCGTCATATCTCCGCACGGAGTTATGTCGTTTCAAAACGACATACCTCTGCGCGGAGATATGACGCTTTTTTTCTGTCGGAGATATGTCGTTTCAAAACGTCATACCTCCGCGTGGAGGTATGTCGTTTGTAGCACGGCGGAGATATGTCGTTTTAAGTGACCGGTTTCGCTGATATAGCGTTGCAAAATTCGTAACTTTTGAACGGAAGGAGATATTTGAAAAATTTTCATACAAAATAAATATTTTTACTAATTAAAGGCTGGATTTCAGATGACATAAAAATTCATTTCGGCACAATATTTCATTCAAATTATACTGCTGTGTAAAAGCATTCAGATTTCAAAACATTTCAAAAGTGTTTCTATTGGCATAAAAATTTAATGATTTTTTTCCTAACAATCTGCAAACAAAAAAAAAAAAATTTCATTAAACAAAAAAAAATTATTTTTTACAAAAAAAAAATTTCGTCCGTCCGTCTGTCCGTCTGTTTCTATGCTATCTCCTCCGTCAATTTCAAAGCTATCTTAACCAAACTTTGCACGAAGTCTTTTGGTTCAAATACGCTGCACATTTGTCGGAACCGACCATATCGGATGACTATAGCATATAGCTGCCATAGGAACCATCGGTCGAAAATGTTGTTTTAGTGAGAAAAACTTTTTTGTTTTCAACGCAAACGTCCCCAAACCTCGTATTTATAAGATTTTTATGCTTTCACATAATTCCACCAAGTTTGATAGGACAACTATATAGTATCGCTGCCATAGAAATTGGGTGTCGAAAATTTATATAGGAGGCCTTGTCAAAAATGTGTACATTTGGCCGAACGTATATATTAGTGTCAGTGGAATCAGGCTACTAATTTATATAAATCATACAAGCTACAAGGGTATATAAACTTCGGTCGAGCCGAAGTTAGCTTTCCTCAATTTTTTAAACGTCAAGCTAAATATTAAAAATAAGGAAAAAATATAAGTTTAAAAAAAAAATTTTAATTAATTAAAATTAATAATTTTTTCTAATTTACAAATTTATATTCTAAATTCATTCTTTAAAACAGGGATTTAATTTATTATACAGGGATTAAAAGAATACAATTTATAAATTTGTATTCTAAATACATCCTTTAAAACAGGAAAAAAAAACAATTAAGTCTCTAGGTTGAGTGCTTTTTCAGAGACATGCATTTAACTTTTCCCTTTTAGGCACTTTATTTTCATTTTTTCAAAAGTTGAAAAATTGTAAAATTATTTTAAAAACGTAATTAAATAGCTTGATCAATTCCTAGTTAAAGTGTATCAATAGAATTGCCAAACTCAACAACTCGATATTTGATTTTCGCAAGGAGTTTTTGGAAAACGAGCCACTGTGCGGCGGAGATATGACGTTTCAAAACGACACACTTTCGCGCGGAGATATGACGCTTTTTTTCTGTCGGAGATATGTCGTTTCAAAACGACATACCTCCGCGCGGAGATATGTCATTTTAAAACGTCATATCTCCGCTGTGATCATTGGCGGAGCTATGACGTTTGATAGCGTCATATCTCCGCGCGGAGATATTTCTGGCGGAGATATGTTGTTTTAAATCGTCATATCTCCGCCAGAAAAAAAGCGTCATATCTCCGACGACAAAGTACTGGGCGGAGATATGACGTCGGAGATATGACGCTATGCCGCATTGCACTACTTTTTATTTTTGTATCATGGGTTTACACAGTGTTAAAAAGTCGAACAGTTCTCTAATGGTTACTATATGTCAAAGACGCGAACGGGTTGTAAGATGGTTTGATGCAAAGACCCGAGAACACAAAGATGCGTAGCGGCCATACTAACGTCATTTTAACGTGTATTTTCGATTCTACATTAGTATGCTGTGCGTGCGAATATTTGTTGGGCCGACTTGGCTGTGTGCAAATGACATTTGATGAGAAGGGAAGAGACAGCTCGTAATTTTTTCGGGTGGTTTTCTGTGTACATTGCTTTGTGGTTTTTGTTGTTTTGGCACTTCGGCGCTACCGCTGATTTGGCTTTGTCTGTTTGATTTGAAATGAACTTACAATAAAAATTTCCTAATTCAATGTACATTTGCCGAAACAATTATTTTGACGAAAAATATTCATAACTGTTACATTATTTCTTTTAAACAAAAAACTCGAATATTTACAACAGGTCAAAACAGAATGAGCATACAAAAACTGCCCCCTCTCATATAAGCACAAAATTTAAATATTTGATTACCATCAAATCTCTTTTAACGTGTATTTTCGATTCTACATTAGTATGCTGTGCGTGCGAATATTTGTTGGGCCGACTTGGCTGTGTGCAAATGACATTTGATGAGAAGGGAAGAGACAGCTCGTAATTTTTTCGGGTGGTTTTCTGTGTACATTGCTTTGTGGTTTTTGTTGTTTTGGCACTTCGGCGCTACCGCTGATTTGGCTTTGTCTGTTTGATTTGAAATGAACTTACAATAAAAATTTCCTAATTCAATGTACATTTGCCGGAACAATTATTTTGACGAAAAATATTCATAACTGTTACATTATTTCTTTTAAACAAAAAACTCGAATATTTACAACAGGTCAAAACAGAATGAGCATACAAAAACTGCCCCCTCTCATATAAGCACAAAATTTAAATATTTGATTACCATCAAATCTGGTTTTATCAATCAAAATGGCAGTAACTCATCCTGTCTCGTTCAAACATTTACATTGTAACGGCTTTTCATAATTTTTGGGTATTTGCAGTTTATTACTTTGTCATAAAAAAGTAAGTCGAATGATAGCTCAAAAGCCGCTTTTCAATCGTTATTCAAGAATTGTAATTTAATTCTTGTAAATGCAATTTTAATGTATTATTATTGCACATATTATTGTACAGCGCGAGGCTTGCACTTATTCGTGAAGTATTTTATGTGCATTAATATATCTTTAAACTTGCTTAAGTCTTCTGTATATATTGAAAAGGGTATATAAACGACGTAGTGGAAATTGTGTAATGAAGTGTGACGCGCCAATTGTCCGATCGATACGTCGACACTGCGTTGATCTCTCCTCTCGCGCTCACCATTCGCATTCGTGTTCGTTAACGAACATCTGGCTTCTGGCACTTGGTTGGACTGCGTTACGCACCTTTGTGAGTTCTAATGTCTTTAGTTTTATGACATACATACTAAAGCCCTGCATGAGTGGAGTCATAGTGCCCTTTGCTTCAACTTTTGAAAAAAGGTTCAAGTAAATCAAGTCTGAACTTGGTTTGATTCGAGTAAGTCAGCTCATATTAATAATGACTTCAAACAGAACAAGCTCAAATAGATTGTGGTCCATTATTTATTTTCCACAGAAAAGTCCACCGAGACCAAAAAATGAAAAGTACTTAAAAACGCTATTTTTTATAATTTTTTCATGGGGAAATAATCAAAATGAACTAATATGAACCAATTTTATATATATTCATAACCCATTTCGCGATTTTCGAATGCAAAATCGCGCAAGCGCCCTTTTTATACCCGTTACTCGTAGAGTAAAAGGGTATACTAAAGTCGTGCAAATGTATGTAACAGGCACAAGGAATCATTTCTGACCATATAAAGTATATATATTCTTGATCAGCATCAACAGCCGAGTCGATATAGCCATGTCCGTCTGTCTGTATGAACACCTAGATCTCAGAGACTAGAAGAGCTAGAGCAACCAATTTTGAAATGTAGACTCCTATTGTCTGCACGCAGATCAAGTTTATTTCAAATTTTGCCACGCCCACCCCCGCCCCCACAATAAAAAATGTTGAATAACTCCCTCAATTTTTGAGATATCGAGAGATATCAAATTGAACACTTAAGTTTATATTCGCAACATCTATACGTCCTCCAATTTTCATCAAGATCGGATGATAAATAGCCGAGTTAAAAAAATGTTGCATACTTTTCGTCTGTCTCACCTGAGGCACACAGGATGGCTATTAAACATTTCTATGCATAAGTAACGGGTATATCGAAGTCGGTTAGAGCCGACTTTAACTTAAGCTCTCGTTCTCATTTGGATACGTTTTGTTGTCATAAAAATGCCTTTAGATTGCATTGATTTTTGGTCACTAAACTATAAAATAAAAATTGGGCAAACATTTTTGAATAAGATAACCTGGAAAATAAACTTGTATTATTTCAAATCATACTAATAAAAATGTTATACAAAAAGCTTTGCTTCGTAGAATTTTGCATTTTTCTAAAAGAAGTCAAACCCCACTTCCGTTTTATGTATCGTCACGCCAGCATAAATGTTGCCTATATTGATGTCATTGTTTTTGCTGATTATAGTGCTAATTAATTGCTACCCAAATGTAGAACAATCTTTTTAAAAATCCAAGATTTTCATATTTTTTAAAAATATCTTTTCGTACGAACGTAACGTCACGTCAGTTTGGAAATGCCCATATACTTTATAGGGTCGAAAATGATTCCTTCTCCTTGTAACATATTTTTGCACCAACTTAACTGTGTACTTTTGGTATTAATACAAATATTTTTTCCGATTTCTTAGTAGGAAAAATAAAAATAATTTTTTTCCCCTCCAGTTGGTAAAGATAAAGTCATTAAATGTCCTTAAAATTTGAGGTCGATTTCCGCGGGCTAGTAATTCATTTTAGAACCATGGTTTATTGGTGAAAATTTCTTAGAATTTTTCGTATATTTTGTTTTTGGTATACGCTTTGTTGACTTTTTTCCACCCACACAAATCGACCCCCCCCTAATACAAAAATTAATTTTCTCTCTTTCTTCTCTCTCTTTCTTACTGATATTTTAGGTCTGAGTGATGATCGTGAATCGGTGTTGGCTTTGAAGGACCTTAAAGGCGATGGCTTTGAGCTGGGACCACGTCTTATTTTGCGCCGCGATCATTTGGAGGCCATGTGCGCCTTGATAGGTCCTTATCATGCACTTGGTTATGCCACACGCATACTTCAGCCTCAGGTCTATGAAAGATTGCGTTCTGGTGTGATAGCCCTACCATTTGTGACGCCGCCCGGAGCTCCTGCGGGCGTCTTTGATGTATTATACCGCATTGCTTTTACCCGTTTCTTTGAGTACTATGATCGTCAAAAGGAACGACTGACGACGGATGAGTGTTTTAGAACTGCTCTGGAGCGCCTGAGAGGGAAATACTTTGCCCAGCCCGTTCAACTGCTGGAGCACATACGTACCTCCTCTTTTAATGACGACCAACCGGATAGCTATTTTTGTACCTTCCTGCACGGCGATTTCAATCGAAACAACGTGCTATTCCACTATGGCGCTGATGGCGCAGTAGACAGCATCAAGATGATTGACTTTCAGGAGCTGCGTTACAGCACCACAGCCATTGATCTGAGTTTTTTCATGTACATTAACACCTCATCTGACGAGCGTGAAACCATCTTCCCTGAATTGCTGCGTCATTACCACAAGCATATGTATGAGATGCTGGAGTTGGTATTGCAACGCAATAAGCACTCCCTTACCGAAGAAGAGCTACAGCAGCACTTGAACAACTATAGCTACGAACGTTTCCATGACCACTTTAAGCGTTATGCCTTTTATGGTGTTTTGATCTGCATGCATTTTATGCCTTGGCTACTCGCTAGTGAAGAAGATTGTGGAAGGTTATCCCATTTGTTTGAGAGCGATATGCATGGTCCGGCCTTCTATCAGCTATCACTTGATATTGCCGGCGATGCGGCTAATCAAGAGATATTCAAAACTGTGCGTCATGCCTACGAACAAGGCTATATGGATGAGCTGTAGAGATAAACAGGCCTGTTCCCAATTTCGAAAACGAGTGAAACATTCCGAAAGAAATGAGGTTGGAGTTAGGCCGCGTAAATATAGTCGGCGGTCTAATTTAATTTTTCAAAATTAATTTAGAACACGATCACAAAATGAAACTAGACCGCGCGGTCTTTATTCATTCTGCAAATAGAATTTAGGCCTGCAAAATAAATTTTGACCGGACTGAGATCGCAACCTTAATTCATTTTGAAGAATGAAATTAGACCGCCATAGAAAATACACCTCGGACTTACTTCACAGAGCCCGAAAGAAAGTGTGAAAATTTTGTTAACTTCTTAAATAATAGTTTATGAGCAGAACATGTAGTTTTAGTATGTACGCATTTTTACAAAGGTGAATTAAATTAATTATGAATTTGTTAATATTGAATTAAAATCAATTATGTAATTTGCAGTGATTGGAAAGGTACTACATTTTCTTACCTAGGTAAGGTACAAGATGAATGTCAAACGAGAGCGCAAGTTAAAGTCCGCTCTAACCGAATTCGATATACCCGCTGCTCATGGAAAGAAATGTTTAATAGCCATCCTATGTGCCTAATGTGAGACAGCCGAAAAGTATGCAACATTTTTCTCGGCTACTCGGCTTTAACTCGGCTATTTATCATCTGTTCTTGATGAAAATTTCAGGGCTTATAGATGTTGTGAATATAAATGTAAGTTTTAAATTTGAGATAGATATCTCAAAAATTGTGGGAGTTATTCAACATTTTTTATTGTGGGGGCGAGGGTGGGCATGGCAAAAATTTGAAATAAACTTGATCTGCGTGCAGACAATAGGAGTCTAGATTTCAAATTTGGTTGCTCTAGCTCTCCTAGTCTCTAAGATCTAGGTGTTCATACAGACAGACGGACATGGCTATATCGACTCGGCTGTTGATGCTGATCAAGAATATATATACTTTTTATGGTCGGAAATGATTCCTTCTGCCTGTTACATACATTTGCACGACTTTAGTATACCCTTTTACACTATGAGTAACGGGAATAAAAAAATTCCTAGGTAAAGCCGGGTATCCAGCACCGCGGAAACTAAAAATTCCTGGCAAACTTCATATAAAAAAAACTGTGCCAGGAATTTTTAGTTTACCTTTTTGTTGCTTGAGTATCCAGCAACATGAACGAAACCCACAGTTTCTTATCGATAGTTGGCCTATCGATAGCGCGTGTGGATCGAGAGAACAGCTGATACACAGCTCAGGAATATATTGGTTACAATTATTTTGGACGTGATGACCGAAAATTTGGGGGGAATGCATCTTTGTTTTTGTTATGCTGGGGAACCAGCAGATTGGTATGTAGCCAAGGGGACACTTATGCCATATTGCTGAGGCGGCCTAAGAAATGCCCTCCATGGACACAAAGGTTGATGGTATGTCGTAGGTTGAGCCTGTTTGTCGCCATATCAGATGCAAGTCTATGCGAGTGGGCCAGTCGGTCAGGATGCATACATATTGAATTGGGCTTATAATGGCAAGCGTCCAAATCGTGGTATTTAGTTGTATGCACACATGCCAGGGACCTCACATAAAAGACTTATTTATTGAGGGCAGTGGAGCATTGCATTCCGTACCCCATACCGGGATCCCCTATTCCAGGAAAGCAAGATGATCATTTTGGATCGCAGCGAAATACCACTACGAGGCTGCAACCGTAGCTACTGCCCGAGTCACATAGTCTTTCCTGGTCATGCGGCGGTCCAGAGACAAGCCAAGGTATTTAGCCGCGGTATCCGTATATGGGAATCTTGATCCTAGAAGTCGCACTCGAGCAACTTTTGCGGGTCTCATAGCGATCGTGTTGACTCTTTGAACGATTAACGGGTATGTTCCAGCTGTTCGCCCATCGACCAAGGCCCAGGTACTGATAAATTTTTATGACGCACTCCATATAAAAACGAGAGCGTAAGTTAAAGTCGGCTAAAAAGGCCTGTTCTGAGAAGCGCGGAAAATAAATTTTTATGACGCACTCCATATAAAAAAACAGTGGCGGAAACTTTCCGCGGCGGAATTTCGTTTCTGTATTCTGAGACGCGCTAAATAAATAGACAATTAGCCTATCGATGGTTGACGTATCGATAGCGGTGTGGGTCGTGAGTGGATTGAATGAACAGCTGATGCCATGGCGGAAATATAAGCAGCTCATTTTTTTGACGTCAAAATCGACGGGAAAGCACGGGAAACATGAACCCAAAAGAAAACGCCCCGAGAGATTCAATCGCGAGGAAACTATTAGCTAAGGGCCACAAATCAGCCCAAGAAAGTTACGAAATCAGCACTGGAGTGCCATACCCCTAAAATCGTCTCCTATGACAACGGACGCAAGCGTCCGCACTCGGTGGATGCCAAACAAACAGGTGGTGACATCCAAACCCGGTCATCCAGTTTACCACCACCGCGGACCAGCTAAAAATAGATTTGGATAGCGATGCGACTGCTGTGGGCAGCATTGCCAGCTCCAGCGGTGTGGGCGTGGCTGTCAAACGTGAACGCCAGGAGCAGGATTTTGAATTTACGGCAAATAAAACAATAATTTTGTATGAAAACTAAAAATATATTTTCCAATCTTTAGCATTGCGTTTCACTTGAGAGGCAAAATGATGGCACAGCCCAAATCAATGATTTGCAGATACTCCGAGCCGCCGTCCTGGAGACGATAGCAGCATTCCTACAAAGAAATGCATATTCAACCAACTTCGAATCAAGCTTCAAAAGTGCTACTACCCCCCATGTTGTCGCATATCTGGGCATTCGTCAGGGCCGCATGAAGCACTATGTACTCCACAAACTGCTTCAGCTGACCCACACTGTAGGCCGATAACCCAATCTCTTGTACAAACTTCTCCAAACGATTACAGTTGCCCGAACGACAGACTTCCAAATAATTCTTCAAGTAGTAGTCCGGGATTATGCCCGACATCTCAAACATATCATCTCCCAATATCCGTAAAATAGACTTGTAGGCCTCCTCCTCGATCTGCACATACTCCAAGTGTGTCTCAAACGGGCAATAATATGATCCTCGCCCAACGCCTTGAACCGGAATTTGATGCCGCTACCTCCATCAACAGACATATCTGTGTTCCAGTTGCGCAGCTTAATTAAACAATTTTTGAAAAAAAAAAAACACTTTCAACTTTTGTTTGTAAACAAAACAAAACAGCTGACTACCAGTGTGGCCGTTTCTGTATTTGGTCTCTTTGACTTATATATGGGCTCACTAATAATTTATGTGGATGCTAAATTTATTATGTGCAATTTAGCGAGCTAAATTTTCCGCGCTTCTCAGAACAGGCCTTTAGATGTAAGAAATAATTTACTGTCATTTTTTAAGCAACCCCTGAAATTTTGACAGAACTTTGTCAAACTTAAATAAATAAATAAAAAAAAAGACATTATTTATACGTTTTTAATGTTAGAATCGATTGTGCACACTTTGTCACCATTACCGCTTCATAAAAGTAGCTATTTGTCCTTTGACGATTTTTACTTAATATGGATAATCCTCTCTGCAATTTAAAAATAAAAAATAAATGATACAAACAATAAAACAATAGTAATTAATTTAAATACTTACATACTTACTGTAACTTCGTGTATTTTAATTTTTTGCACTTAGTATAATTCAGAATGCTTCACAGCATTAACTTCTCATCGCAAACGAGAAACAACTAGACGCGCAAATTATTTTTCGACCTTCTTACTTTTCTTCATCTTTTTCTGCATCTAACGATTGTCTCTTCTTTTAAATGTCTTTTGTTTTTTTCCATAAACGCAAGCCAAAACCACTGCCTAGAGAAGGGACGGTTGCATGTTATAGTGACTTTAAGCCTTTCAAGCACATGAGAAAGATCTTGTTAGAAAGAACCAGCGTTCGGAAATCGTTCGGGTTTTTCTTTCATTCTTTCTTGTTGCTTACACGTGTCAAAAGCAGGGCTGCAAACCGGATTTGAACCGAACCGGTTCGAACCCGGAATTCCGACTTTTTTTTTACTGTGAACCAAACCCTGAACCGAACCACGAGGACGAAAATAGATGAACACGAACCCGTTCCGAACCCAAGCTTGCCCAGTTTTCCTCGGTTGCTGGTAAAAAATTGCCTATAGACCGCGAACCAAAGCTTCCTTTGTGAATCTGAAAAAGCAGTTCGGTCTATTTTTACATCTGGCTCATAGTCCATATGGAGTGGTTCGTGGGTGAATATAAAATTGGTACTCCAATTCGCGGTTTTTTGCCTGTCGAATACCATCTTTGATGGACATGCAATAAACCATTATAGCATCACAAAAAACGATTTTAATAAAAATCTACCGTGCGCTTTTAAAGATATTCAAGATTTAAGGTTTAACTCCTTCTGGAGGTACCTTAACCAATTGTACGATTGAAGTGATTTTTTTGTATTGCGTTCCCAATGACCCTGTCCACATTTGCTGAATTTTCCAGATTTTTATCTTAAGTCCTTAAAATCTAAGATAAAATTGTTGTCGTTGAGTGTTGCAAGTACAAAAGTACCCATAAAACGCGAACCGAGGCTTTACTTGAAAAACTGGGTATGAGGTTATGCTTACAGAGGTTATGCTTACAGAGAGTGAATATATGTTTACACTTTGTAGGGTCAGAGATGCTTTGTTCTGGCGGTTACAAACATTTGCAGAAATATTCTTTGTACTTTTGGTACAGAACGTAAACAGACGCTTAATCAGAGAAAACTTTCACAAATTTTTCATCTTATACGTATACATATCGAAAAACTTAATTGCCAGCTTGCCATGAAGCTTTGCCTGCTTCGACTGCCTCCCTCCACCTCTTCCAACTTTATGCGGAACTTCATTAGGCGTCGAGTGTATACCTATTGTATTGTTATTTTAAATATATTTGGAAAATCGTGCAACGAACCAAGGTTCGAACCAAAACCTCGAACCTCAAATTTACCTTAACCGTTGGTAAGCCCTGGTCAAAAGTACAACCCAGAAAAGGGAAGCTTTTATGTTCGAGTGAACTTTAGCCTTACTTTGAGAACCACGTTCTGCAAAGTGCGACTGGGTAGTGTAGTGGGTTATAGGGGGAGGGGAGTCAAACCCCCAAGGTCCAGCCCCAGAAAGGCTGCGCATTCCTTTGGATGGGTTTATAGGTGTTTTGGTGTAAGTGTGGTGGGGCATTTGGACAGTTGAAGAAGTGTTGGGTATCGTGGGGGCTTCCTTTGCAGTTCGGGCATTCGTCCTCAAGAGGTAACAATTAAGGGAGCAGGAGTAGACCGATCTGGGCAAACTGGGCAAGGGTGGTTCTAGAGGTCCGGGGCAGCTGGTTTTCCGCGATGCTGATTGGTGGTGATCGATCGCCTGGAACAACATTGCTCTTTAGCCCATTTATGGCTCGTTCAACTGTCCTCTTATGGATTTACTCCCGCACGTGTTGGGCTTTGTGGGCTGATAAGTTGTTTACGTTATATGTCATTTGGGCAACCTCTGGCAGGAAAATCCTGACGCCTTGCCTGCTGTTTCGTGGTGGGAGGGGGACCTTGAGCGAGGTGTGGTTTGCAAGGTCTTTCACAAGGCTGCTTGCCAGAAACCGCTTGTCGAGCGTGGTGCAGTGGGCTCTGGCTACAAGGATCTGGGTTTCCTCATGGAGGTGATCGTGGCTCATGGAGTGGCATCTAGTGACCATCCTTAGAGCAGCATTCTGCGCTCGTTGCAAGTTTCCCCACTGTGTGTCACTGACTGCTGGGGACCGGGCCGGTGCAGAGAGTTAGAGCTTCTTCTAGAGATATCAGGATCAGTGCTTCCAGGATCTTAATTGCAGGAGCCAGCAGAGTGAACTATGGTGTTTCAAAGTCAAAATTAAAAAAAAATTTTTTCCCCGTTAATTGCTCCTAACTTCATTATTTATTGACCGATCCCAATTATTATAATATATGGGTATTAGGAGTAAAAAAAAAATTTTTTAAATCGGTCAACAGTTGCAGCCATTTTGGAAAAAGCGTTTTCGAGATAACTGAGCTTAAAGTTTCGACAAAAATGATTAAAGGCGGTTAAATAGTTCTCAAGAAATTTCGGCCAAAGTGCGTCAAGACGTGGTAAAAAAAATTCCAATTAAAATTTTTTTTCAAAAGCAACTTTTTGGAAAATAACGAACATTTTATTACTTTTTTGAAGTTTTTTGTCGGATGTATCGGTTATCCGATCTTTATCATTCCTTCAGCAAATCGATAAATAATTTTGATTACTAGATCTAGAAGGTACGAACAAGTGTAAAAGTAAAATTGGCTCAAACAGCACCCTCCAGGAGGGCCAGGGCCAAGCTTCTCTCAATCTCTTGGCGTGTGTGCTTATAATTTTTCGCACAAGAGAAAGGGACCTACAGTTTAACGCCGAATCCGAACGGCAATAGTTAGAGAATTTTTGCTTTTTCATGGCTAGTTACTTCACAGCTGGCGCCAGTAGCTGGTGAAGGTGATCGGTTGTGTAAAAGCTTTTTTTTCTAAAGAAAGAAAAAACTTTTTCTATTAGATGGTCCGAGGCGGGATCGAACCCACAATCTCCCGCACCAGCAGCCACACATACAACTGGTACGCCACGACCGAACAGAAGGTACGAACAATCTGTCATCAAAACTGTGGGAGAAATTACGTTTTTTCCAAATAGCGGGGGCGGGAGGGGGCCTGGTAAAAATTAAAAATAAACTTGATCTGCCTGTAAGTATAAGAAGTATATGTCGCATACATGTCAAATCTCTATTTCTTACCATCTCTGAGACGGACAGACGGACGGACAGACAGACAGACGGACATGGCTATATCGACTCGACTGTTGATGCTGATCAATAATATATATACTTCATAGGGTCGGAAATGATTCCTTCTCCCTGTTACATACTTTAGCACAAACATAATATACTTTGTGTACCCTTGGTACAAAAAAATAAATAAAAAATATAAAAATTCATGAAAAAAAATTCTGATGGTATACGGCACCCTTAAATTGAACTAACGTAAACCAATCTTACATTTATTCGTAGCCCATTTGAAAATATTTAGTTTCAAGTTCGCGCCAGCTCAATTTTTCCCATATCGACATAATGTTGCACGTTTTTTTTTAAAGTGCCTTTAGATTGCATTAACTTTTGCTATCTAAAATCCTTCTGATTGTACAAAGGGTCAAAAAAGAATGCATAAGAAACTATGTGATTGCAATTAACGGTAAGTTTTTCTTTGCATTATAACAGAAAACACATAAATAAAATGATGGAAAAGTGTCACGTGCGTCACGTAGCGTGAGCCACAAAAGGTTCAAGTCTTTTGATAAAAAACGACAACATTTTTTGGCTGCAAATAAGTTATTTTAGAATCCTCTAACATTCATCTTTCTTTTAGGTATTAGATATTGTGTGCTTTATTATGCAAAACTCGCTAAAAATTACGGAAACACCCTTCGGCTATCAAAGTTGCTTCCGATTTTTTTTAGCGTGCGTCACAAAACTTTATTACAAATACCTGTTATTAAATTAAGTTTTATGCCATTCGAAAGTTCACTTAAATCCCACTAAACTATGTATAAGTTGAAGGTATCTCTTCTGAAAGACAAACATTTTTTTTTTATTTTTTAGTCCGAAAACGCTTACGTCTCGCTTGAAGTAAATTTAAAAAAAAAATAACGATTTAAAACTTTTTTTTTAAGAGCATCTATAGGTTGTCCAGAATATTTCAAATTAATCAAGCATTGAAGTTTATGTACTACTTGAAGTAAAGAGGGCAACAAAAATTCTTAATAACAACGGAATTCGCCCTGCAAAAGATCAGTAGCCTTATCGAAAATGTCAGTAAAATTATTATGTTCATGCAAAAACTCAATTTCTGTAGGTGTAAATACACAGGTTGTACAAATACTTTTAAATTGTGTTTTAGTTTTTAATACGTCGAATCCTGTCATGAAAACTGATGCATCTTGTGGCGCAAGGAGCTATTAACTTAAGCTTACAAATTATCTCAACTTCATCTGCTCCTACTGTGTATTTGCTAACAGCATTCCAAATTGCCGTTGCTTGTGCTAAGGAAGAATTGTAAAACAGCTTGACTGATGTGTTTAGTAGAGCTTGTTCAGCATCTTTCGTGACAACTAAGTTTAAAGTGTGCGATGCGCATCCAAAGTGCATTGGCAAAATAATTTCAACATAAGACTCTTCTAAAAACGCAGGCTTCACGTTTGTTCCTTCAAAACTGTACACTGTACGCCCTGTTATGTTATTGGGCGTGATCAGCAGAATAATTGATCCCTGAACAGGTATCAGAAAAAAATTATGCGTCGAATAGTTTCTGCTGTGGGAGGGAGCAGTATCACTTTAAAGTAGCGTATTATTTCTTTGATACATGCTCCTGTATCATGATACCTTAAATTGGCTATTATAATGTTCAGTAGGAAGATTATTGCAAATTTATACATGACCAGGGAGCAATTTGTTCTGCTGAACATGGCTATTATGCTCAGTTTATCCCTGATTCCAAAACTGGTTCCGGTTAAGCTGTATCAGCTCTTGTTTCCAAGATATGGCTGCAAAAAAGAAAATGTTGAATTTTTGGCACTCTAGGATTATGGAGCTATTTTCGACAATGCACAATGTCCAAATTGGCTTCTAAAATTTGACTACTCTCGATTTATGGCATTTTTTTCAAAATAAATCATCCCGTTTAAGATAGCTCGGTTATTGGATTAATATTAAAGCTAAATATTTGAGCATATAGCCAAACATATGATCTAATTATGTGATTTTTATGGCATTTGAATCAGTTTATTCGGCAAAGTTACAGCCTGTGTAGACGAATACATGTTTCACTTTGTGGGAGGAAAACTAGATTCCCATTGAAAATTTGTAGGGGAACTGTGAAAAGGCTAATTGCTTGAAAATAGAGTTTATCATCCAAAATAGTAAAAAGTTAATACTCGAAAGGTACGAGTAGGAATGAGTTTGATTACATTATATTATTTTTGGAATCGGCGCATCGTAGGCATCGCCTCGTCTTTAGACTTCCATATTTTAATTTCTTATTCGCCAGACCTCGAAAAATGATAAATTAAAACTGGTAAACTCTAACAGTTTACGACACAACAAAATACATAGGAAAAAGTTACCAATTTGTTGCTGCCCTGGGGTATGTTTAAGAAATCGGTAGCTTAGGGCTGTTTCCATGGGTCGCGAAACGGCTGCGAAATGAAAAACTCCATATAAAAAAACCTGCTTCGTAATTTTTTCGTGTGGCTGTTTCATAGCTTTAAGTGCTGTTAACGTCTCTTTTTTGCGGTGACGTTACAAAATTAGGTTTCGATTCTAATTTGTGCGGGTAAGAGGAAGGGCAAATTGAAAATGAGCGCAGGAAAAAAAGGTTCAGGCAGAATGCGTCGCCTAATGGCATTTTCTAGGGCATTTCATGGAAGGGTCACACAGAAAATGTCGGAAGAGGCAATTACCGGCGTTCAATTGGAGCCCTAATACTACAGATTGTAAAAAGGCATAATGATAAGAACAATTCATGTGTTATTGGTGTGTGTTCCACATATCGACGTCGATTACTGAATGAACTTATGTATTTCGAACAGGGCTGCAAGACGGTTTTGAACCGAACCGGCTTTTCTTACTGTGAACCAAACCCTAAACCGAACTACGAGGACGAAAATAGATGAACCCGAACCCGTTCCGAACCCAAGCATTTGGTTCGGTTCAAAAAAACAATTATAAACATTCAAATTTATTTGGGTAGCCTTGTATGTACGTAACAGCAGAGTCGACAATTAGAAATATAACAATACGGAAAGTCGGTCAAGCCCGACTATGATATACTTTGTGCACATGCGATGTATAGACTTATAGGGTCACACTTTCTGGTCGAAAGCCGGAAACTATTCACTTTTGCCGGAGCCTGCAATTCTAGCTAATTATTTGACATTGCTTAGCTATTTTAAATTTATATTTATTAAGCTTTAACATTTTTAACAGTCGATATTTGGTGGGAAAATAGCTAAATTGGTAACACTAATCACGCGCCAAAAATTGGGCGCAAAAAAGAATCGAAACAGAGACAGAAAACACACAAGTCAGAACAAAAAAAAAGCGCATTTCATTTCGTTTCGAAGTTTGACTGAGAAGGTTGTGAAGCAATGACGACAAATTTAATATTTACAAAATTTATATATGACCGGCGGGCAAGCAGCAAATTTAATGCGGAAACTTCAAGAGAAGACAAAGGCATTTTTGATCAAATCATTGTGAAAAAAGTTCAAAGTGTGGAAAGTAAACACCAATCGATGCTCAATTTTGCGAGTAAAAGACTGATTAAAGTGCACACGAGAAAGCATAATCAATATTTTGCAGAATCGGTAAGTTTGGAAAAAATATGTCTGTACATATCTGCATACATGCACACAAACATGGTAAACTGAATATTTGTATGTATGAATGCATGTGTGAATGCAAACATGTCCGTCCATTTGCGGCATACATTCACAGAAAAAAAGAATGATATGATCTGGGGCTCAATGTTATATTTTTTCTTTTGACATTTTTGACATTGACCTGTCCGAAAATATCAAAGTGAAATTTTTGAACATTTTAAAAGAATATTTTTAAAGATAATATTTTTTAAGATCAAATTGATATTTTATAATTTAATTATTAAACAAAGAAAAAAAATGAATTAGAAATGGCATGATTTATTTTTTACCTAAGTACTATTATTTATTGATTTATAGAAACAGAAAAAGAACGAATTTATATTTTTTTGACCCCGACTTGGACCAGGGATCGAATTTGGGACCATTTGCACGTTACAAATTGGGATGGCATCTTACCGCACTGCGCTATCGGGCATGCGTGTGGTCACATGGCTGAGAGCCTACTTATATATTTCTTTGCATTGCTTGAAGTTTCGATGTCTTTCCTTTTTCTCATTTTCTATACATCCCTTTCCACTTGTGAGCGTTTCGAAAATTAAATAGATATCCTTTTGACCTTTTCTAATATCATTTGACAAATTGATATTATTTGTGGTTCAAAATAAACTTTATAGTTTAGAAATGATATGAAAAAAATGATATTTGACAAAATGCCAAATTAACCAGCCCATATCAAATTGATATGGATCTTATTTTTTTCTGTGTACACATGTAGTAGTAGTAGTAACAGTTCTTTATTCATAGAACATTAAATATATATATAGCAGGGCTGTAAAAGAATGATTCATTTTTATTTTTAATTCACAATAAATTAACAAATATTTGAATTAATTCAATTTTTCCAAAATCAGAATTGAATTTATTTTGATTTAATTCACTTCCAAAAATAAAAACGATTTGAATTGATTTTGTTTCAAGTCAAGTGAATTAGAAAATTTGTATGTTCATTCATCCGGGCTCCACTAATTAATATAAAATCAGATTCAAATTTCAGATTTCTCTTATAGAACGCTTCCTGCATGATTCTTGACCTGTATTTGTGAGCATCCAGCAGGTATTTTGCCAATACACTCCAAGATTGCCCGTTTAGGATTGCTACAAGCTCTTCCAATGTGAGGTATGCTCTGCCCCATGAGCGGATCCTCAGCTCCTTCAAGATTGGACAGACTGCTATGAAGTGGGTCACATCTTCGCGTGCTTTCATGTTGCAAATTCTGCACAGCTCATTTTCAACGCGTCTATGTGGTGAATAGTTATGCGCCAGTACCTCTGTTCTTGCTCTGCAAATATAGGAGATGGTTAAAGTGTCATAGTCTTCCTTAAAGTACACTAAGAAAAAACTAGAACGAATAATTTGAGTACGAACGCTCTTCAAAAAAAATTAGTCGTTCTTGAATTTTCAAGAATTTCGCTCTTGGAATCGAGATAAATTCGTTCTAAACGATCTCAATTTGGTTTTTTATAGGCAAGGGGGGTGCCGCCACCAGTGCGAGAAGTCTCCCGCTTCTTAATTGCGAATTATTTTCGCTTACTTATCCCGTAAATCCTTCCTAGGGCGATGAACTCCGGCATGGGGGCTGATTCCCAAGCCTAGGCCTTCTGCTTCCAGGTCTCCGCATCACTCTTTTTGTTCTCCAAAAAGCATTTGTTTGACTCAAAAAGGTCTACAAACAAATTTTCCTCAATCGCAGAAAAGCTCTTCGCTCTGGGTAGTTCACGTGTGCGAAGCTCCACGCAACATTTCCAGGCCCCACAGACGCACCCTACACCTCAATGGCAAGACATTTCACCACCGACGGCGCATATACAGGAACTTCAGCAAAATCCGTCCCCAAGTGCATCCGATCCTGCGAGTGAGCCGCATGTGCAGCGGATCGGTGTCCAACAACCATGGCAGCCTCTAAGCCAGCCACGGAATGAGCATTTCAACCGAACTATGCCGGTGGACAAGTTGGGAATAGTGTTCACTGGGCATCAAGACAGCATGACGGTGGACGAGTTAATCTTCCGGGTGCAACATTTGCGGGAACACTATAAAGTGTAGTAGTAGGCGGAGAAGCACAGAAGTGGTACTGGTTATTGGTGCGAACAAACGTACTGAGTTCGTGGAACGATCTGCGGCTGGTCTTAATGAGGCAGTACAAGGACTCTCGATGCGTCAACGAGAAGATGAAAACCCTGGCCGAACGAAAACAACGACCAGGAGAATCCACCGATGACTATTTCCATGCCATGCGTCGAATGAGAGCTGGAGTTAGCACCGCTGTACCGGAAACCTGGATAATAAAAACCATCAAACGAAACCTCCTCGATCCGCTCAAACACCTAGTGTATCCTTTGGCTTCCTACTCACTGGAACATTTGCGGGATGAGTGTAAGGAAGCCGAGAAGGCGTTTAAAGAGGATCTTGAGAGACTGGCATTAGTGCCCCGAACCACGTACGCGGCCTGAGATAGGATATCGTCTGGAGGCGATGTCAACTCCATCGCAACTCTGATAGAGCAGGAAAACGCAGTGGAGGAGACAGAAGTTTACCAAAATGTATCCGTGGACGCTCTCCGAGAATCTGGAGCCGATAAGCGAAAGTCGGCCATATGTTGGAATTGCCTAAAGCCTGGCCACGTGTATATGGAGTGCGATTCACCAAAAAGAAGCATTTGCCCCAAGTGTCGCCAGGGAAACGGTCACCGGAGCGCTGCCGCTATGGGCGAGCTGCGTTCCGCGAAGGAGCCTGCGGAAGGATCGAAAGCCCATCAATACCGATCCTAAGACCAAATCTAACCCAGATTGCGCATTGGTCGCCGGTTCAGGCAACCAAATAATGGCGGACGATCTTGACATTGGAGGAGCGAGTAAGACAATATAAGGAGGCAAGGCAAAGGATATTTGGAGAACACCAGCTGGGAGGAGTGACCATATCAAGTAGACGAATCGTCAAGGCTAGGGAGCGATTTAAGAAGCGGAAACTGGAGGGACACGTATTGCGAAAAACGGTAGCGGAATTGGACAAGAAGCAATTCAGTGGACATGACGCCCATAGGCCTCGGTCCAGATATGGAATTGCACTGTTCGAGGGCTTTCAGATTCGGGAGCTCCGGTGAGCCTGCTAGAGAAAATTGTAAGAAGCTATAAAAACTGATTGGCAGCCCTGTTATTGTAAGGTCCGAACAGCGAATGGGTCCTCGCAATTAATAATGGGAAAAATAAATTTTCACTCACTTATCAAGATCAAACTAAATACTTTCTCTTTTATCTTTGTCCTGATCTTGATCAGGAGATTTATTTGGGAGTGGACTTCCGGCAAGCGTTCGGAATTTATCCAAATATTTTTGCAACAGAAACTGTTGAGCCGGAATCAACACCATCTCCGAGTGACGGTAAGGAGCAGCCTATGTCTCACGTGCTAAGCGAGGATCAACAACAACAACTGAATTCCGTAAAGACACAGTTTCTCACCTTTGAAGAGCACGGATTGGGACGAACCCAGGTCATGCAACATCGGATTGAGTTGGTGAGCGGCGCTGTTCCCGTAAAGGAAAGGCATTATCCGGTTTCCCCAGCAGTTCAGTCGCTCATCTACAAAGAGCTGGACAAGATGCTAGAGCTAGGCGTGATTGAGGAGAGCGAGAGTGCCGGGCAACACGGTCACGCTGGTGCGAAAAGCTGAGAAGAATCGCCTGTGCATCGACGATAGGAAACTGAACAAAGCGACAGTGAAAGACGCATACCTCCTTCAGAATATCGAAGGCATCTTAAGTCGAATTGAGTCAACCGTCTTCATCAGCAGCGTGGATTTAAAGTACGCATATTGGCAGGTACAGCTGGATGAGGAAAGTAAGCCGCGTACCGCGTTTACTGTCCCAGGCGTCCTTTATATCAATTCGCTATTATGCCGTTCGGGTTATGCAATGCCGGGCAGCGACTTTGCAGGCTGATGGACAAAGTCCTGTCTCAGAGATTAAGGGAGCAAGTTTTCGTCTACCTTGATGAATTACTCGTGGTTTCACCGGACTTTGACACCCATCTAAGCAGGCTCAAGGAAGTGGCCGCAAGTCTGCGGTCAGCTGGCCTAACTATTGGACTTCAGAAGTCACATTTCTGTTTCAAGGAGTTGAAATATTTGGGGTTCGTTATAGGCGATTGCCCACCGATTCTGGAAAGGTCGAAGCCGTGCAAAAACTGGCTATACCGAGTGAGGAGTTTCTTGGGTACTGCGGGCTGGTATCGCAGGTTTATCCGCAACTTTGCTGAGATCGCTGCTCCACTTACAGACACTCTTAAGAAGGGGAAGAGGTTTCAGATGACCGAGGAAGCCAAACAATCAGTCGAAAGTTTGAAAACAGCTCTTGCTACCGCCCTAGTGTTGATGCACCCAGTTTTTGATAAGAGGTTCTGCGTTCAATGCGACGCCTCGGACTCAGGTGTGGGAGCTGTGCTGTTCCAACGAGAAGATGACGGCGCGGAAAGACCAAGGGCATTTTTTTCTCAAAAGCTCAACAAATGCCAACGGAATTACAGTGTGACCGAGAAGGAATGTCTAGCTGCAGTGCTGGCGATTAAAATATTAAGGCCATATATAGAACTTATGCCGTTTACGGTCATAACCGACCACTCCAGTCTAAAATGGCTAATGTCGTTACGGGATCTAAGCGGCCTTCTGGCCAGATGGTCGCTCAATCTCCAAGCGTTCGATTTTAATATCGAGCATAGGAAGGGCTCCGAAAATGTAGTGGCTGACACACTGTCGCGTATGGTCGAAGCAGTAGATGTAGAACGGATTATCGGCTTTGAGACGACAGAGTTCGAGACCGACGAATACCGAGAGTTATGTAAGCATGTGGAATCGAACCAAGACCGACTTCCCGATCTGAAGACAGTCGACGGATTCGTTTTTAAACGAACCACTTTCTGCAGTGGACACCCTGAACTGGAAGGTTATGGGTTCCGACGGGACTGATCGCGACGCTCATTGAAGAAGCACATGTACCGGCAACAAGAGCTCATGGTAACGCTGTCGCTGTTACGTCAAAGATTTCACTGGACTGGCATGGTAGCGCAAGTCAATCAGTTCGTGGGAAGATGCGTGGAATGCAAAGAGTGCAAGTCCACTAATTCCGGTCCAAAGCCGCGTATAGGAGCGGAAACAGTGACATATAGACCGTTCCAAAAGTTATACATCGACTTGTTGGGCAAATATCCGAGGTCGCGAGGAGGACCTATGTCTTGGTAGTGGTGGGCCACTTTAGCAAGTTCTGCATTCTTAAAGCGATAAGCAAGACAACGGCTGCTGGAGCGGTGAACTTTCTGACACACATATTTTACAAGTTCGGAGATCCTAAGTTTTGCACAGCGATAATGGGCAACAATTCGTTTCTAAGCAGTCTAAGCAAACTACAGAGCACTTCCGAGTTAAACACGTCAGAGCGGCGGTATATTCACCGCAGTCGAACGCAGCCGAGCGTGTTAACCAATCGGTGTTGAATGCGATCAGGGCCTATCTAAAAGACGACCACCGGGACTGGGACTTACATCTGGCAGAGATCGAGTGTGCGCTTCGAGGAGCACTACACCAGGCCACAGGTGTGACACCGTATTTTGCACTATTCGGGCAACATATGTTCACAAGCGGCCTGGATTACCAGTTGGCCCGAAAGCTGAACTCCCTAGGGGACAACGAGCTGAGACTTTTGACAAGAGAAGACCGAATGAGCGTGCTACGGAGGCAGATCAAGAAAAATCTGCACGGGATCTATTTGAAAAGCTCTAGCTCATACAACTGGAGAGCCAGAGATGTGAAATTTATGCCTGGTCAGGAGGTGTTTAGGCGGAACTTCGTGCTGAGCAATTTTGGGCAAAGTTTCAACGACAAATTTGCGCGCAAATTTGTTAAATGCCGAATAAAAACTGCAATTGGCAACAACATGTACGAGGTTGAGGCAATGCAGGGAGCACGTGGAGGGGTATTCCATGCGAAAGAACTGAAACGGTAAGGCAAGATGGAGGCAGTGTAAAAACCTGCGCCCACACACGATTACGTAAGAAAGGAATCACGAGATGTGGGCGAAGCCATGCCTGCAGAAAACAGCTGGATCACTAAGAATTATGGATAATTCGCGCACTCACCTGCCAAAAGCACACCTTTGTTATGGCCAGCAAAATAACTATCGATAAGTAGGGTATATAGGGCAGGTATCGATAGGTACATGGGGAAATTATTTGAAAAACGGCCAAAGGGTACAGCACTGATGGCGGGAAAGGAGTAGTGTAAAATAAGGGAAGAATAAAGTTTGACGATCAGGGGGGAGTGGATGCCAACGGTCGAATGAAGGTCATGGATCCAGGAATGAAAAGAAATATTTTTTTTCGGGAAGTGGTGTACCTATTTCGGTCAGAAGTGGAGACGAAAGATTTGGCCCAAAATTCAAATTCAAGCCTGAGCTGGAAGTCAGAAGCCAGAAACAAACGTAGGGTGAATCCATTGTTTGCGGGCCCTAAGTAGATCGGGCTAAAGCTAGTCTCCGTAGGCCAACCGGACCAGCAGAGGCAAAAGCCATCTAGGCGTGCAAGGACGGACCTGGCATCTTCATTACGAACCTGGGCGACACATCTTCGTGGCGAAGTACCACCCAAAGAGGGTGAACCCTGTGAGGCCCCCGACTAAGGCGGCCCAAACATCCCCTTCCTCGCACGATCGAGAAATCCCGGCACGCCCACTCAAGGGCGGCAACAATAATTGCCAGGACTAAGTCATTTTTTCTTTTTATACCCAAGCAACCACCCCGAGATGCGCATGATCAATGTAAGCCTGTCCTACCTAACAATATGATTGCGAAATTTGTAATAAACTTATTTTTAAAGTGAAACTTCATATGAGAAGAAATATGAGTTCTGTGTGAATTTGAGCATGGGAGGAGAGGGGTGGGGGATCTGAGCTGAACGAGTGGGTGACCGCGTCTGCTATAGGGGCAGCGTAAAAAAATAATGCTTTAGGCTGCTTGGAAGGGTGGGGCGTCGCTGGTTAAAACACCGAAGACACAGAAGATCCGGGGGGTTAAAAGTCGTGCGAGGAATGGACGTTTAAGGCCCAATTTCTCAAAAGTTGCGGTTAGGTACCCGCCGGTTAAATTTGCCGGCCGGAATTACCAGAGGTTAAGTCTTTTGGTTGTCTCAACGAGACTTACCGGCAGGTTCACCCGATAGCGATTAATTGCTATCGCTGCAAAAGTGTGACCTGACACTGTCGACGAAACAGCTGTTTGTTTTGGCATTTTTTAATGCTATTGTTGTCGCTGGTTGTTATTTGGCAAAATAGTTAAATAAAATTGCATGCAATGATGAATCACTGTGAAACACCGAAAAGACCAAGAGCGAAGAACTTTTCTGCGGGTGAGGAACATTCGCTTGTTGATTTTTAGAGTCAAACAAATCCATTTTTGGATGCAGAGACCTGGAAGCAGAAGGCCTGGGCTTGGAGATCAGTATGCCGCCATGCCGGAGTTCATCGCCCTTGGAAAGACTTACGGGATAAGTACGAGAATTTAAAAAAACGATCGCGAAAATAATTCGCAATTAAGAAGCGGGAGACTTCTGGAACTGTGGCGACTTTCCCAGCCCCGCTGGAGTCTTGTCTATTTTCAAAAAAATTCGTGGCATGATCCTAAGCTCAGCCACAGGATTGGAAAATGTGGTTCAAAATGATTTTACGTTTTTATTTATGATATGTAAGCTTTAAAGCACACTTTAAAGCTTTTTAGCACAAATCAATCACTCAGTGCCTGTTTGTGATGGCCAGTAATGCAATAGCACGGTTTGCCGAATGAAGTCTGACTCAACAGAAGTCGCCCACAATGATACGGAAGAAGAACCTTGCAGAAGAGCGCAGCGCAACCATAAGTTTGCTCTCTGACAACAATCCACGATTCCTGTTAACAATCCAAGTCATAATAAATTGAATCACAACTGAAGTTAGGGTTTTACCTGTTACTTAGCGAAGATATTTGCTCTAATCCTAGCAAGAATTATTTAACATGCTGAGTTTGTTAACCTGAATCGTTGAACAAATTTGGCATCATCCAGATCAGTAAAATAATAAATACTGTCCCAGGAATAAATACTGTCCCTGTACTCTCTCGCTTTATTTATTCGTTGCTCCGTCTTGGGTTATGTGGGTATAACCACCACCATGTTGGCCATTGTGGTAATACCGTTCCTCGTGCTGGCCATGCGTGTGGATAATATTTTCATTATGGTGCACACGTATCAGCGGTTAGATCACTATCGGTATACCACATCGCATGAGGCAATTGGTGGTGCCATTGACCAGGTGGGTCCTTCGATTTTGCAGACGGCGGGCAGTAAGTTTGCATGCTTTGCTTTATGTCGGCGTGGCGCTCAAAACATTTGCCATGAATGCGGCGGCTGCTATTCTGCTGAACAGAAAGTTCCATATCGCCGCGCCTTTGTCTTCTTGTCTGACCGCCTGAATCTTCCATTTCCATTATTTTCCAAATTTGTTTATTTATAAACATTTTGTTTTGGCAGTTGACAAAGAATCCATGTGCGTCAAAATAGCGACGATTTGGAACGATGGAATCTGGACCACTGGGGCAATTTTTATTTTTAAATTTTCACGTTAATTAAATGATTAATTTAACAACTGTAAGTGCAGAAATGTTAAAAAAGACGTAAACTATCGTTTTAATTGGGCGGGGGAAGGATTTAAGCTTTTTGGGCATTCAAAAAAAAAAGTGTTGAAAAATTGACTTTCCACTAAAATGCAAATATCTCAAGTCTCAGCTCGCGTAGGGAAATGCACGATATACCAGCATGGTTTTGGCTGTCTTTCAGTGAAGGACTCATCAAAATCATGTGGAGCGTTTTCGAGATATCTTCATTTTTGTGAGACCACCTACGTTGCTCGCCATACAAAAATCACCTGTTTGGCGTAGGCTTACATATGCTCACAAATATCTCGATTTACAGCTCGCGTAGCGCAATGCACGGTATACCTGTGAATTCGTCATGGTTTTGGCTGTCTTTCAGTGAAGGACTCATCAAAATCATGTGGAGCGTTTGGGAGAAAAGTGATGATTTGTAGACACACTAAAGGCACTAATTCAAGCCGAATTCAGCCCGCGCCAGAAATGGAACCAGCTGAGTATGGGAACCAGTTCATATTCTTATCGATATGCGATATTTTTTATATTGGCCGCGAATGGTCAGCCTAATTCGTCGCAATCTAAATATCGCGACTTTGGGCTCGCGTAGCCATATATGCGGTATGCAGGATTAATCTAGGATTAATTTCGCATTTTTTCCGAACCCACTCATTAAAATCATGTGGAGGGTTTTTCTAAAATATTCATTTTTGTCTCAGGCCAAATTTTGGCCAGCTCTGGCAGCACCGGCAGTCATTTAATCGTCGCTATTTCATATCGCCGCTAGCTTAAAATCGTCGCTATCTATTTAGACTCCTATTGTCTGCACGCAGATCAAGTTTATTTCAAATTTTTGCCACGCCCACCCCCGCCCCCACAATAAAAAATGTTGAATAACTCAACACACCCACAATTTTTAAGATATCGATCCCAAATTTAAAACTTACATTAATATTCGCAACATCTATAAGCCCTGAAATTTTCATCAAGATCGGATGATAAATAGCAGAGTAAAAAAATGTTACATACTTTTCGACTGTCTCACCTTAGGCACACAGGATGGCTATTAAACATTTCTTTCCATGACGGATGACGGAACGGGTATATTGAAGTCGGCTAGAGCCGACTTTAACTTACGCTCTCGCTTAATATTATAGTCGGGAGCAAATGAACTGGTACAGAGTTTGTTATAGACGGGCTTGACCGACTTTCTTACTTGTTTATTGTGGGGGCAGGTGTGTGCGTGAAAAAAATTTGAAATAAACTTGATCTGCGTGCAGACAATAGGAGTCTACATTTCAAATTTGGTTGCTCTAGCTCTTCTAGTCTCTGAGATCTAGGTGTTCATACAGACAGACGGACAGACGGACATGGCTATATCGACTCGGCTGTTGATGCTGATCAAGAATTTATGTACTTTATATGGTCGGAAATGATTCCTTATACCTGCTAAATACATTTGCACGACTTTAGTATACCCTTTTACTCTACGAGTAACGGGTATAAAAATAAAGGAAAGCTAGCTTCGGCTCGACCGAAGTTTATATACCCTTGCAGCTTGTATTATTTATATAAATTAAGGTTTTTAATGATTTACGTCGAACATTCTTAGTTTAGCTAATTTTCAAACTCAGCAATAGATGGCGCCA
This sequence comes from Lordiphosa magnipectinata, assembly GCA_037044535.1. Taxonomy (NCBI): domain Eukaryota; kingdom Metazoa; phylum Arthropoda; class Insecta; order Diptera; family Drosophilidae; genus Lordiphosa; species Lordiphosa magnipectinata. The sequence goes on from JBAMBO010001008.1 coordinate 88,882, forward strand.
CTACTTTGACCATTTGCTTCCCGGTTTGTTATGTTTGCTATACGATATATTCATCAGATTTTGACCAAATTCTCCAAAATTATGTCGTTACCGATAATATTCATAAGTGGAGAGTATAAAGACTCTACCATTGAAAACAAAAAAAATTTTCTCACTAGAACTACTTTTTCGACCGATCGTTCCTATGGCCGCTAAACGTTATAGTCATCCGATTTGAATCAAACTTGGCAGAATTGTGTGAAAGCATATAATATTGATCAGTAACTCGTCTCGGACCGATAGCATTGAAAACAAAAAAGTTTTTCTCACTAAGACTTGTTTTCAGAACTATCTTTTGTATGGCAGCTATGCTATATAGTTGTCCGATTTTCATCAATCTTGGTGGAATTATGTGAAAGCATTGAAAACTTATAACGTTGAACACAAAAATGTTTTTCTCAATAAAACTAGTTTTTTGACCGATAGTTCCTATGGCAGCTATATGCTATAGTCATCCGATCTGGCCGGATCCGACAAATGAGCAGCGTATTTGTACCAAACTTGGTGGAATGAATATGCCATAGTCATCTGATCGGGCCGGATTCGACAAATGTCCAGCGTATTTGTACCAAAAGACTTCGTGCAAAGTTTGGTTAAGATAGCTTTAAAACTGTCGGAGGAGATAGCATAGAAACAGACAGACGGACGGACATGGCTATATCAACTCAGCTCGTCATGCTGATCAAGAATATATATACTCTGTGTGGTCGGAGATGCTTCCTTCAATGCGTTACAAACATCTGGACAATTTTAATATACCCTCTGCACGGGTATAAAAATGGCACTAGCGACAAACTGTAGGGACAGCGGACATTTCCCGAATTTTGAAGGAATAACAATCTTACAACAAGAAAGCAATTACAGGAAGCGCTTTACTCTTGAAATGCTTCATATTATTGACACACCAACAAACAAGAGACTAAACTACAAAACGGACACTGAAAACTGCGCCCACTTATACAGCCATCTACTTAATAGGCATTAATTTAGTGCTGAAGTACACATCAAGCGATACAGACGTGTTATAAATTGTATGTAAAAAATGTTTTTCAATGTATTGTGATAATTGGTAAATTGTTTTTGTAGTGCCCCTGTAGACGGATGCCGATGCGCATCCGAAATATATCGGAAACAAACCAACAGCACTGAGTTTTTCCTTCTCGACCTAGAGCCGGCTAACATCAACATTCTTATAATTGGAAAGGTCGCTAACCAACAATAATAGTGTTATTATACCCTTGTACACAGAAAAAAAGGCGAGCTAAATCAAGTCCAAAAAAATTGATTTGATCTCGACCTTCGGATTGAAATTTCAAGTAAGAGTCGTACTAGATTCATTTAAATCAAGCACGAAAGGATTGGAACAATCCTAAAAGGCTTGGATCAATCTGAAAACGCTTATTTCAAGTACGGATCCTACTTGAAAATCAAATGATCCTGACTCGAGATTGAAGTAAGTACGGAATTCCACTGTCAAAGCGAAAGAGCGAAAAGAAACTGAGAGCAAGTTCGAAACTGAGAGCGAAAAGCTCTCTCAGGCTAAAGCTTGGAACGGAGATACCCGCGAAATACCCGCGAAATCAAAAACTGCATATAAAAAATGATTTCGCAGGTTGCTGATTCGTGAGTTGGTCTGGAGTTCAGGCGCGAAATAGTCATATCGATATCACAGCGGTGCCAACCGACGTCAACGTGTCACGCGATAGTCACCCGATAGTCACGCGATGAGTGATTATTTCGAAGATGTGAAATATAGGTAAACCATATTTCGTTGTCACGTTGTCGCGCGATGTTTAAAAATGAGTATAAATGGACAACTTTTCATTGGAGGAGAAGGTGGACCTAATAAATTTAATAAAAGAGATAACCTGTGCTGTTGAAGCTCACCCATAAACAGCATAATGATAGCGGCTTCACAAAAATCATCCGGGAAAGTATAGGTGCTGGCCTTGAAGAGGAAAGTAAATGTAGGAATTATTGAGTTTAATTATGTTATTCACAATTGTTGGTTTTTTCTAGGAGACCATTGCAACGCGTCTTGGGCTTCGTTAAAGGACAGCGATGTGGAGTGGGGGTCAGCTCCACATACATATGTCTTTCTTGCCAGACTTGTCGGCGTTAAGTCTCTTTTACAGAACCTATAGCTCCTTGTACGAGATGGCTGATGACGAGGTACTTTGGCCCAACGGATGAGCTGCACAACTTTACAATGGTCGGACTTGGGACTTCTTTGTCGTCGCAAGTCGTAGACGACATCTCCTAATCTATGCCGTTGCATTATAAGTACATAATAGCGAGATGCCATGTCTCAAACATTCGATTCAGCCCCTTCCCTAGTTGTGACCATAGCGCATCATTTATCTATTAAAAATAAAGGTCACGATGGACTTAAGAACCATGGAATTTTTTGCAAAAAAGGATAAACCAAACTCGTTCGAGCCCGAGGTGCCTTCAATACCGCTTCTTACAGAAAGCTATTGTAGCAACTATTGCATCATTGGAGGCCACCATAACTATTCGCAGTTAATTAATTAAAATTTCCCGCCAAGTAAAATTTGTAAACAAAACAACTAGAAATGAGCGCATTATATCGCACTTGCTATCGACGAAATAATGTGCAGAGATTTCGCACACATTTCGCAAGTATCTCCGTACTTAGCATAAATGGGTAAACACACAAATACAAACTTTTTTGTCAGCACAGCAGTTATTGGTGGTGTGGGTTTTTTGCGTTGTTGAATTGTAGTTGATGTGTCAAGTCTATTGAAAAGACTTCAATAGTAATGTTGTTTGTATCCTGTTTTTACTGTCGTATGCAAACTAATGACCTCGAGCCGGCTAGAAGGGGTTTGATAATCAAAAAGGTCGTTAAAAAAAGTAACATGGAGTTCTTGTGAGTTGCTTTTTTGGGGTCAAAATGAGTTTAAACATCGAGCTTATATAAATCTCATGTCATTTTTGATGCAATCATTTTTTGGATTGGATGTAGTTCGAGTATCGAGCTCAATTTAATCTCGGGTACACTTGCACCAAGCTGACTTCGAGATCAAATCAAGTATGAATATCGAGCTTAAATCAATATTGGACCTTCTTGATTGTATCCGACTGAGGGATCAAATCGAGCTCGAATAACAACATAAAATCAATCCCGTGTGAGCTAAAGTCGGGATCAAGACAAGATTTCCAAGTTTGAAAATTCCGTTCTCAAATCAATCCTTCTCGTATTTGGTTTGAGAAAATCCGGGCTTGACCGACTATTGACATCGTTTGGGATTGATTTCAGTCCGGATATCTCGGATTTTTTATACCCGTTACTCGTAGAGTAAAAGGGTATACTAAAGTCGTAACAGGCAGAAGGAATCATTTCCGACCATATTAAGTATATATTTTCTTGATCAGCATCAACAGCCGAGTCGATATAGCCATGTCCGTCTGTCCGTCTGTCTGTATGAACACCTAGATCTTAGAGACTAGAAGAGCTAGAGCAACCAAATTTGAAATGTAGACTTCCATTGTCTGCACGCAGATCAAGTTTAATAGCTGAAATGTAGACTTCCATTGTCTGCACGCAGATCAAGTTTATTTCAAATTTTTGCCCACCCCCGCCCCCACAATTTTTAAGATATCGATCTCAAATTTAAAACGTACATTTATATTCGCAATATCTAATACTCCGATCTTTTTATAAAGATCGGATGATAAATAGCCGAGTTAAAAAATGTTGCATACTTTTCGGCAGTCCCCCCTAGGGGGAGGCTATTAAACATTTCTTTCCATGAGTAGCGGGTATATCGAAGATGGTTAGAGAGTTAGTTTAAGGTTGGTGGTGGTGCTGTTGGATGGCAGCAGGACTTGAAGCCCCCACAATAAAATATGTTGAATAGCTCCCACAATTTAAGCCCTTAAATTTTCATCAAGATCTGATGATAAATAGACGAGCTAAAAAATGTTGCATACTTTTCGGCTGTCCCACCTCAGGCACACAGGAAGGTTATTAAACATCTTTCCATGAGTAACGGGTATATCGAAGTCGGTTAGAGCCGACTTTAACTTACGCTTTCGTTTTTCTGTGTAGAGGGTTTATAAAATTGTCCAGATGTTTGTAACGCATAGGATTCTTGATCAGCATGACGAGCTGAGTTCATATAGCCTTGCCCGTCTGTCCGTCCGTCTGTTTCTATGCTATCTCCTCCGTCAGTTTTAAAGCTATCTCAACCAAATTTTGCACGAAGCCTTTTGGTACAAATACGCTGCATATTTGTCGGAACCGGCCGGATCGGATGACTATAACATATAGCTGCCATAGAGACCATCGCACAGTAGGCCAGCTTGTATGGAGACTGCGGTCGAAAACACTTTTAGTAGATATACCGACTTGAAACTTTGTTTACGGCTTTATAAAACCGTTCGATATGAGATTTGATAAAATTGGCGTGGCTAAACCTTCATACTCCCACCCCTGCCATACAATTTTACCAAGTGTAAGAAAAAAGTTATATTACAATTTTTTATTTGTGTTTCAATTTTTATTTATTTTGTTTTGTTATGTTAGTTTTAGTATTAAAAGCCTCCACGTAACATAAAAAGAAACAAAAATAAAAAAAATAAAATTAATCTATAGTACCTACAAAAAAAAAAAACATAAAACATACTATATATCGCTGCCATCTCAGATTTTAAAGTTAATCCAGGAAAACAAAAACACTGAGCTTAGTTAAATTGACTTGTGCTTGAATGGAGCACACAAAAAAGAATCAAACACCACAACAACAGAGATCAGGAATGTAACAGTTGCATCGCAGAAACAAATAGCAACAAAACAAGCACGCTTTAGGCTTTTGGAAAGAAAACACTTTCCGGCAGCTAAGCTTTTTTGTTTTAGAATCTTAAAAGGTTGACCAATTTGATCAAATATGTCTCATTGGGGAATCAGGAGGGATGATAACTATTACTTTAGCTGAAATTATATCACATGAACAATGGCACACAAAAAATAGTACTGAGAAAACATAAAATTAGATTTTATGTCTCTTGCAGCTAAATAAATTCCCATTGATCATCTATGTTTAATTTGTATTCTTTTTTGCCAGTCAGCTTCTAAATTGTAAACAAACAACTACGGTTTCTTGATGCAAATGCTGAAGCAACCAATAAGAACTGGAAACTGCATTTTCAGAGATAACGAAAACTTTTTTGAAAATGTGCTTCAGTGAGAAAGCCAAATAGATGTTGTCAATGTGAATCAGTATTTCACATCTTCAAAAAATGCCATGCTTTTCGCTAAGATATGCTCAGTGTAATATCGTGTAATATCAGCGAAAAATTGTTGCTAGTCAGTGCGTTTAATTCCAGTAATCGATGGTCGAGTGTGGCTCAGGGTTTAGTGTGTCGGCCTACTGTACGGGAGGCGTTGGTTCAATCCCGCCTAGGCCATCTAATAAAAAAAAAATTGTTTTTTTCTTTAGAAAATAGCTTTTAAACATCCGGTCACCTTCGCCAGGTATAAGAGCCGGCTGTGAAGTAACTAGCCATGAAAATGCTTCTCAATCCTTGCTATTCGGATTCGGCGTTAAACTGTAGGTCCCTTTCACTTGTGCAACAAATTATAAGCACATACGCCAAGAGATTGAGAGAAGCTTGGCCTGGCCCTCTTTGGGGGGCTGTAAAGCCAATTTTACATTTACAATCGATTTCTTATACAAAATATTAAAAAAAAAAAACATTATTAAAAAATATAATCAATACACTTTCTAAAAACAAGGTCCATTAAAGAGATACTCATAGCGGGGCACTGGCATTCCTTGACGCTTTAGGACACTGGCGCAGCGTAGCTCATTGTGAAACTCACATGGCGTAGCATAGGTCACCAGTTTACCATCACGCCGAGCGCAGACGGGACGATAATAGCGCGGGCAACTGTATTCACAGCTTTGCTCGTCCTCATCAATAGCATCCATGTTGTCACTTTTCAACATATCTTCATTCTCCTCCTCTTGATCCTCATCTTCATCCCTATCATCATAGTCATATTCATCAATCGCATCGGGTTGGATCCACACCCATTCCTCCTCAAGCAGCGTATGCTCTGTTTGCACCTGCTTCGACTGGCCTGTGGACACTGCTAGGCTCAATAATAACAAAGGGAGCATAAAGTGCATGCTGTCGCGATTTCTCCTATAGTTCAACTAAACTCCTAACGTCCATTTCACGCGTTTCTTATACAGTAGCGCAACATATGTCTCACTTGTTTGACTCGCCTCTTAAACAGTTGTACAAATAACTTAAACATTTTCGGGGCTTCTGATACGACAAAAACCTTCAGATACATGTCACTGTGCTTGAATGAAGTTGGATTTGGTGGATAGAACTGCAGAATGACATGAATATTCAAATGTGTACCAAGGGCAGGTGATAAGCTGTTTGTCGAGTCTGAAAATAACACAACACAATATGGGGTCTATTATTTCACTTACGAATCACAAGAATACATTGAGGGAAAAATGCAGTAAAATTTTAATATGCATAAATGATTGTGTGGATTTTAGCTCAAAATTAAATACCAAAATAGTGAAATTTAATAATGAATATTGAATTAAGCATAGGCATACTTATATGCACACAATATTTTGATATTTTGATTAACTAGTTTGGCAGTAGCATTATATTCAATTCAACTATTTGAAGACTATTCTTACAAGCTTCCAAGACTCACCACCAGTTTAAAGCTGATAAACAACAATTATTTATTGCCTAGGCGTGCTGACTGTCTGCCAATAAGACAGTGACCCGTCAGGGCACCCACCAGAAGGGCTATGTGTTCCCTTCTGTAACGCAAAAGTGTGTCAGTACGTTTTAGGTTGAGTTCTGACCACGTAAGTTTTGCTACAGAGCACGAGGAAAGTGTTTTCCACCTATCCGTAGCAAGACGCAGTATTTCGGCTTTTATGTGAAGCCTGTGGGTAACCATAGGCATCCCTATCGTGCTCTGCTCTGGAATGAGCTCGATTCTCAGACTCATTTCCGTCTATGTTCCGGTGTCCAGGCACCCATATTAGGTGTATACTAAAATGTCGTGCGATTTCGTATGTGTTTTAGCATTGTTGGTATGTGAGTCAAGTGATTTGAGGGCGGCTCGACTGTCTGAATATATAAATACGTTTCCTTCTTTGACCGTGAGTGTGTTAAAGGAGGTGACAGCTTCCTGGATGGCTACCACTTCCGGTTGGTACACACAGTGGTCAGGAAGGCGGAACGATACGTTTGGGTCTAGGTTGGGGGAGAAGACACCCCCTCCTACTTTTTCGTCGAGCTTAGAGCCATCCGTGTAGATATTTATGGCGTAAGCTCTGCTTTGGGGAAGGTTTTCCCATTAGCTTCACGTCGTTCGAGGTATACAGTAGTCCGTATTTGACTGTATACCCGCTTGGTGGCTGAGTATAGTAGAGTGTCCAAAATTACCCCCGTTCCAGGTATCGGATTCTCGTAGTCTGAGGACTGTTGTGATAGCCATCTGTTTTGCTACGAGGCCTTTTACGCATATGGGCATTTCCACAGAAATGTCAACCGCAGCCAAAAAATTAAAGGACTATAAAAGTATCTCGTTTTAACATATTTTTATAGGAAATCTATCAAATTTAACTAATGTAAACCAATTTTAAATTTATTCATAACACAATTTGAAATATTCAAATGCAAAGTCGATCAAGTGCAACAGTTCTGGTTTGAACATTTCTATTGCAGGTTTTGTTTTGATTATTGTTCTTAATGAGAGATATTACGCATTGACATTTTCTCTTTTAAATCTCGGTTTATACTTAAGGAATATAAAACAAGAAAGAAAGTCGGTTAAGCCCGACTATAACATACTCTGTACCCTAACACCCGCATTTGCTCACGAGTCAAACGGCCAGTTATCACCCCCAGCACACAACGCGGTGCGCTCTCTAAGTTTCTTTCTCTCTATCCCTCTGTCTCTCTTACCAGAGAGGACAAAATAACCAGAGATGAATTCGCTCTCTTAAATTTAGTCCGAAAATAACCATGAAGCTATCGAGGCTCTGGCAGTTTTCGGACACGAACGCACAGAGCGTTGTCTTTGCCCATGCTTCTTTGTTTTTATTTTTTGCTTGTGTTTCTCTCCTCTCGCACATGTGCGTTGGTTTTTGTTTTTGTAATTTGCTTATGCTTATGACGTCAGACCAACGTTGCGAAGTTGGCACACCGAGTTCGTCGCTGAACTTCGTTCAGTGGCTACACACACATACATGCCAAGCCAAAATGTGATTTTGCTTTTTGTCGTCCACTGCTTCAGACCGAAAACGTGAAAATCGTCAACACCGCAAACTTGCCATGCATTTGGCTGGTGCGCGCATTGCGACCAGCTTTGCGGCATTAGCGATTCAGCCGTCGACACAACAAGTCCTCTGTGCGAATCTGCTGCGATTTAAAATAAAACATTTTAAAAATCCCAAATATTAAGTGCGTGGCTCTAGGCTGTCTTGGAGGTGCCAAAAGTTTTCGAATTCCTGAAAACAGGGTGGGAGAATGGTGTGAAAATTTTGCGACTTGACGTGGATAGCGTCAATGCCCAATCGCGAATCTGTGAGCGCCATTTGACTGATGTATGTCACTCTGCAGGCGGGCGTTGGCTCCGTACGGGATCGATCCCAACTATTAGTTTGGGTCATGCTGGACAGCCTGTTCACCAGCCGTGTTTTGAATCATGGCAAAGAATGTGCTGTGTGGTTGGGTGTTCATGCACATCCCCTCCATCTATTTTGCATGGCAAATCGTCCATGCAGAGCAACGTGCATTTGTACATCTGCAATAAGCACTTCCACCCTCAGGATGTACTTAAGACGAAAATAAAAAAAAATGCCTATCCTATTATGGGTATTGAGGGGATCCAGGGGGATCAGGAGAAGCTGCTATCTGACGTGGTCCAGGGTGAAGAAGAGGCGGTGCACTCAAAAAACAACTCACCCTAAAAAGTGCCATTTTCGCCCTAATTTTCAGAAAATCGTAGATATTTTGATGGATATCTCATTAGCAAGAAGAAGTTTAATTGCTCAGCTTGCGATGAGATTCTATCAAAAATCGACGTGGCGCAGAGGCAAGCGAGTGAGAGTCTTATTTTCGCAAAAAATTTTACGGAGTGGTTGGCCTTAAAGAACCCAACGGATTCGTTCTTCGGCGTGTGCAATGTGCACTACCAGGTATTCCGCAAGGAATTTGCTGAAAATCCTTATCGCGCCAACATCTGCACTTTTATTTTTGATAAGTGCAGAAGGGAGACGCATCCGCTGTGGTTTGATAAAACCAACCCGTGCTTTGACCATCGCCAGAACTTGTTGAAAACAATGCTGGTCATTTTGTTGCGAAAATGGGCCAGGTGGCACCACGAAAACCTTATATCCGGCCGAAAGCAATCGAGACGTGCCGACAATCAACATCAGTCAGCAAAAAAAATCAAAATCCTCGAACTTCATACCCACCCCCGCAACCCATTTCACACCATTTGTCGTGAATTTTCCAATCACGGGAAATCACATTCAAAATATTTTGCCTACTGTCCTTACCGTGTTCATTCATTATTTAAATAATTTTTAAAACATTTCAATAATTTTCCCTTATTTCAATTCTTATAAAATAATGTGTTTGTATAATTTATACTTTTATTTTTCACCCTCCACCTCATTTTCCTATCTTGGGGAATTAATTTCGAAAATGGGAAAAAAACATATTTCGCAAACTATGCTTTCGGATGATAAAAATAATTTCCATACAAAATTTTCAGTCAATTTCCTGGGTGTGTGAATTTACCAAAATCGGAAGCTTCCCAAATTTTATTTCAAAGTGCGTGCCTAGATAAATTAAAATAAATGCGAACTCGATAACAGGTGCAATTCAACAGGCAACAGGTTGCCATTCGCTTAGGCAATAAATGAGAAGTCACTTTGGTGAAGATTGGCAACAATGACAACAATACGAATTTCTATACAAACAGTCTTGGCAACATCACATAAAAATATACAAGAGATACACACACAGAACGAAATGACAGAGCGCGATATACATGCCCTCCCTTTCGCTTGTGTCTTTTCTCTATCGCATTTGTAGCCAAAACAAAACAGCACGCAGCTGTTTGTCTTTGCTGACTCCGAAAACTGCAACGCCTCGATGGCTTCATGGTTTTTTTTCTGTTAACTTAACAGTGAGAGCGATTTCATCTCTGGTTATTTTGTCCTCTCTGGCTCAATCCAGGCTGTTGGTAGATTCCCTCCCCCCCTTTCATCAAAATTTACTCAGCCATATCGGTAAACATTATAATTATTTAATTTGGAACGGCTCTAAAACTAAGGCATTGATACATTATAATTATTAATTTTGATTTTAATTTAAACAATCCATAAATTGGTATTAAGTTGATTGCGGCAGATTGGTCTTGCGGGCCAAGCGATGATTTTGGTGATTGAATACACAAATGAATAAATAATTAAATAAATATATATATATATTTTAGATTAGATGGTCATACCCTAAACCCACACAAAGGGAGCTCCAGATTGGGACAGATAGGGGCACTTCTCTCGGCGTTACAAGAATGTACATATACATACACATGCTTTACATGGCAATAAAATGAATGTACAATATTTTAGTGTTTATCGATGCGGAGGGTTGCGGTTTTTCTATTGCGGTTGATGATGACGGCCAATGCCTCCGGCCTGGGCTATGCAAAGTATTGTCAGAGCGAAGACGTTGCCCCTGTTCTTCCGCCGGTTCAATATAAAATTCCAGGAAACTCGTCCTTCTGGACACCACCAGTCTAGGCTGCAAAAACAAATCCGTTGGTTTCTCCCTGCCACGACACAAACTTCACTGACTTTTCTTCTCTTTCCACTAGACTTGAAAATTTTATACTCCTGACTTGCCAGGTACGTTGTTTTTTGGACTTCTTCGGTCCAGCTCATCCGCTCGACTTTGCCCTTGGCAACGGCAACGAGCCCCCTATAATGCCTCGTTCTATTCCCAAATTGGACCCGACCTACTACCGGCGCTTCTCTGCGGGGTGACTGACCATTTCCAAGGCCAATCTCTCCTCGGCTCTATATGTGGGAGCGGGATGCACATCCTTCCTATCTAGCCTTCGTACACCCACACCATCCTACACTCATGGATAAAGCTTTCATATTTGCCCCTTCAATCTTAACCTGCCTTTCCTAAGCGACAGAGCGCCATGGATACTTCTAGCTAAGACGGCTTAGCGGCTAGAATGGCTAGAGTAGCATCACTAGGCCTACCTCGCGATAACCCACTTATCGATAATCTAAACTAAATAAAAAACCAATAGCCAAAATGCAACATTGACTTTACGATCGTGTATTTAGGTGACGCTGAATGCAGCAATTTATCAAAAAGCTTACTTTTTGCTTGAACTTCATTCTACTTTCCTTTAGTCACCATTTCGATCGATTTTTCTTAAATTAGGATATAAAATGTTTTATTACGAAAACATATAAAATACCGCTGTAGTTATTCTTATTATAGTCACCCAAAATATAGATACTTACCTAGCAGTATCCCTCCAACTGATTAGTCCCAGCATTCGGATTCCTCTAAGAAACACCCATTTAATTTTTGGTTATTGTTCTCGTAGTTCTTTTATATAAAAAAAAATCAAATCCATTGATTAACACACGCAGTTCATTTCAAAGTTATGGATTATTCTGACAACCTATATATAATTTATGTTGCTTATTAATTAAGTATAAAAATTTTAAAATAGATATCGATTTAAGTTTGATGTTTCGTTTGGAACAAGGATAAATACATAGAAACATAAGATACATATAGTTGAGGAGCACAGAGTCCAATGTTGACTTATCTATATGGATACATTAGATGTACGTATGGCGGAATTTAAATGGTAAGTAAACAAGGCGGCACGTAAATGGCCTAACTGGCAAACATATCGGTGTTGCGTCGTTTAGTAATGCTCCTGAGCTGGGCAGGTATGGTCACCTCCTTTTGTACCGAAGAAGCTGTTGACTGAGGCACCCCTGTGAAGGAGGTGGTCCAGATAGTTTGGCTGCGACTGGCAGCTGGTTGTGCACTTGGTCCTGTCATCGGCTGCGACTGCATTGCCTTCATCATCTCACCGGGATTGAGGGTCTTGCGGCGTTTAGTGATCTTGGCATAGTTAGCCAGAGGGGGTGGCACTTGCTCTTGCACTGGATCGGACTGTGGAACATTCCGTTGGATAAGCTGACTAATAACCAGACGTGGTATGGGTGGCTGTTGCGCTTTACGCATTAGATCGGCATCCAATCGTTTGATAAGACCGTCATCGCGATGGCGTGTATTACGCAAGCTGCTCTTCGTGATAATCAGACCATTCTGGAATTGGTAGTGCACTTGCAGCAGATACTTGCGCAAGTCTGCAAATGTGTGGACGGTACGGAACCGCTGTACGTCGTTGCGATGAAAGTTATAGCAATGCTGTATGTACTCATCGAATCCGCCCTCCTGTTTTTGCTGGCAGAAGTGACAGTTAAGAAACTTGTGATAGTGATCCAGCATATGACGCAACGTTTTCATCTCCCCTGTTGAGGCGTACATGCAGAAAAAGCAATGATATATCACATCATCTGTCAGGGTGCGGAAACAGAAGTTCGCTGCATTTCTATGCTCCACCTGGCCATGCTGACCCATGGCCCGCTGACTCGGCAAAATTACAGTGCACATAGCACACTGATAATACTCATTGTTTAGCTCTCCGGCACCGAGTTGCTTCAGGGCATCCAGTTCGGCATCTGTAACGTTCTTGAGATCGTTAGGCAGATGACCCTCGCAGCTAATATGCACAGCCAAGTCCCGCACGCTCTTATAGCGATATTCGCAATATGCACACTCCTCCGGACGGCGTACATCACAGGCAACCATCTGCCGCATGCCATGCACCTTGATTAGATGATCTTCGAGTAGTGTCTTGGCATTGCCACGGAAGTTTTTGCATTCGGGACAAAGCAGTTGGGACTGCACTCGGAAATAGAAAGGCTGATCCGGATGAACTACAGCCCAGTGCTGGGTACGTAAATCCATGACGTCGCTGCTGGTCTCCTCGCAATGAGAGCATGCGAATTCATTCTGGCAAAAGGAAATGAAGGTAAAAACAACTGGATATTCCCATGTGAGCATACTACTTACATAATCATCGCCCGATTCACTGGACTCCTCTACCAGTTCCTCCACAATCTCCTCTACCGTCTCCTCATCAGAAGACAGCAATTCTACTTCGGCCACAATTCGGGGTTTATTTGTCTCCTCTTCTGCGTTCTGCTGCTGTACCAGTTCTGGCTGTTGCCCCGTTTCCTCTATAACTTGACCTAGTAGTTCCCAACACACTGCATCGGGCAGATCGTTGGACACACGCTCAAACTGCATTATCGCCAGCCCAATTTGGCCGGAATGTTGCGCCTTTATATGTTCTACGACAACACGCTCTTGTGCATGACCGATAGGACAGTGCGGACAACGGAACTGATGACGACACTGATGCTGCTCCTCGCAATGTGAACCGATCCTCTGATAGCTATTGGCGGCTTCCTGACAGATGGTACAATAGAAGCCCAGTGTTTGCTTGTTCTTGACTATGATGCGCTGATATATCTGTACTGGCTGTAACCGCTCACTCGGATGCTCAGATAAGATGTGCGCGATCATGCCAGCGGGATCTTTAAGGCCAATACAGCACTTGGGGCAATGGAATTGGTGCTGTCGTTTATGTACGGCCAAGGCATGAGCCATAACTTGAGCAGCAGTGGGCAGATAAACCAGGCACAAATTGCACACAAATTCTACTTGGGATCGCACAGGTTTCGCTGTAAAAAGATTCGAATTAGAGAAACGTGTTTAAGCCTCGGAATAATGCTAAAAAAAAAATAAAAACATATGTATTATGCAACTTTACTAGACTAATAGCAACAATTTGATAATGCTACTTAAAAAGAGGAGCCTGGAGCACACGACTTGAATTGTGTGATAACAGAAAAGAGTCAGTCTAGTTTAGGTAAGTGCAGTCAAATAAGAAGTAAAACTCAGTCAGGTTCTGCAAAAGATTTGAACATGTCGATTACACTCGATTTCCTGATTTATTTTTTGTTTTCAATGTTAGCGTTCTTCAACTAGGCCATTATTAATATTTTGTTTTCAACCTGATCTACGAAACTTGGTCGAAATCGCTAACCGTTGGAGCGAGCTTTTTTAAGTGTCCGGCACAGACGAAGTTAGCTTTGCTTTTTATACCCTTGTAGAGGATATAATAATATTGTCCAGATGTTTGTAACGCATAGAAGGATGCATCTCCGACCACACAAAGTATATATATTCTTGATCAGCATGACGAGCTGAGTTCATATAGCCATGTCCGTCTGTTTCTAAGTTTATCTCCTCGTCAGTTTTAAAGCTATCTTAACCAAACTTTGCGCGAAGTCTTTTGGTACAAAGACGCTGCACGTTTGTCGGAACCGGCCGGATCGGATGACTATATCATATAGCTGTCATAGGAACTATCGGTCGAAAAAGTAGTTTTAGCTAGAAAAACTTTTTTGTCTTCAACGCGAACGTGCCAAAACCTCGTATTGAAAAGTTTTCTCTGCTTTCACATAATTCCACCAAATTTGACGAAAATCGGTCAACTATATAGTATAGCTGCCATACGAAATATAGTTCTGAAAAAAGTCTTAGTAAGAAAAACTTTTTTGTTTTCAATGCTATCGCTCCCAAGCTCGTTACGGGTCAATTTTATATGCTAGCACACAATTATGCCAAATTTGATACAAATCGGATGACCATAGCATAAAACTGTCATAGGAACGATCGGTCGAAAAAGTAGTTCTAGTGAAAAAACCTTTTTTTCAATGGTAGAGTCTTTATGTTTTCCATTTATGAATATTATCGGTTTCCACAAAATTTAGGGAAGTTTGGTCAAAATCTGATTAATATATCGTATGGCTGCCATATAACAAACTGGCAAGCAAATGGCAAGCATCTATAGATGAGTTTGGGAAATAACTCAGCTAAGAATGTTCGACGAAAATCGTTTAAAACCTTAATTTATATAAAGTATACAAGTTACAAGGGTATATAAACTTCGGTAGAGCCGAAGTTAGCTTTCCTCTATTTTTTTATTTGATATTCGAAAATTTAAGGGTAGGGTTTATTATTATTATTTATTGTTTTACTATCCCAGTGCTACAAGTTACAACTTATGTTTTTTGCACCAGTCACATTGACATAAAACAGTTATTTGGAAGATTGATTTGACTTAGGACTAACAATTGTTTTAGCTTATTAACTAAATATATTTATAAATTTTTTTTTTTTTTATTAAACTATTTGGTTTCCTTGTAAGTGAGCTTTTAAAGTTTTCTTAAATAGCGTTTCGCTTTGTATAGTTTTTAAATGGTTTGGCAATTCATTCCATAGACGGATAGCAGGTATAAAGAAGTGCCGCTCTGAGCAAGATAGCTTAAATCAGGGGTAATTCAAATTATTTGTTCTCCGAGAGGCAGAGAAATATAACTTGGAGTACAGATAGTTTGGTTCTTTCGTTACTATAATTTTGTGTAAGAATATTAATGTTCTAAAGTCAATCCATTCTTTTAGGCGAAGGTCAAAAATCGTACATGCTAAAAAAGTAATATGGTCATAGACTCGACGATTTTAAATATATTTAACAATTGAATTAAAAGCTACAGTTAATTTTCTCATGTCATCCACATTGGAGTGCCCGAATATTTCGATTCCATAAAAAAGGGAGGGTATAAGGTATGTCTTTGCTATTAAAAGCTTGATTTGTACCGGTAGAAACATTTGCGACACTGACAGTTGCCTCAACAGTCCATACGTGATACCACACGCTTTAGTAACATGTTTACTCCACGAAAGTGTGTTATTCTTATATTTTATCGGAGTATCATTGATAGATAGTTTTGGCAGCTGCGTCGTATCCAGTACTTTTTTATGTATAACAATACATTTAGATTTAGAAGGGTTTAATCCAAGCCCATTATCCCTAGCAAACCTATCTATTTTTAAAAGTTCGTCGTTGCAAACATTGATACAATCTAGAATCTCAGCTACCGGACGACTAACATATATCTGGACATCATCAGCGTACATGTGGACTTTAGAATTAGACAAATTACTTGGAAGATCATTAACATATACAGAAAACAACAGAGGTCCTAATACCGAGCCTTGGGGAACACCTCGCGTGAGGTTTTTGAAATCAGAAGTGGAAGATCCCGAGACCACGGCTTGTAATCTATCTGATAAGTAACACCTGAGAAGTTTGGTAGCAGTACTAGTAAAATTATAAATATTGTTGAGCTTAGTGCATAGAATATCATGATTCAAGGAGCGTCAGGAAAACAACATTGCTTTCATCCACCTCTTTTCTGATTTCATCAGCTATGTTTACGAGCGCTGTTGTGCAGCTTCTTTTCCTCCTAAATCCTGATTGCACTTCACTCAACAATGAATTGCTACCAAGAAATTCTTGTATTTGTGCAACCATAATACGCTCAAATGCTTTTGCCAAGAATGGGAGAATGGAAATTGGCCTGAACTCATCATTACCTTTAGGTATTGGCAAGGTTTTTGCTCTTTTCCATATTTCAGGAAAAGATGAAGTGATAAGGTCTGTATTAAAAATGTGTGAAATATGCTCAAGAAGAAAAGGAAGAAGCTTTAAAAATTTTGGATTAAGGTTGTCAAGACCAACTGCATTTGATTTGATCTTAAGGATATTTTCTAAGACGTCACAAGAACTGACACACACAAAACTAAAACTATTATCACAGTAGGGGACAGAATTCAGGTACATGTTGCAGGCAGCTTCAGGTACTTGGTTTTTTATAAATTGATCATTTAGTTTGTTCACGTCAAATTCAGTCTTAGTGTGTGTCTTTGTGTCTAGTCGATATAGAGTTCTGAAATTTATTACTGTAGACGTCACGTTTCGTGTTATATATTGTATTTGTCGTCATTTTTCGAAGTCTTTTATACTCATTTTTGAGCTCATTCGTTTTATAACGCTTCCATCTTTTGTACGCAAAATCTCTTTTTTTGATATGTCATTTTATATTCGAACTAAACCATGATTGCACCAAGGGTTTTATCATTTTTGACTTAATTGGCACATATTTTTCAAAAAGATAGGACACATTTCGATGCAAGATGCTGAGTTGAGCGTCCGCTGTAGGGGATTAGTATAGCGGCGACCAATCACCAGAAATAACTTCAGTCTGTAAGCCTTCGTAGTTAATATTTTTAAAGTCCCTGTACTCTATCTTAAGGCTACTGTAGTCAAGAGTTAGTTCATAGGTCAGGAATATCAGATCATGTTTAGAAAAAGCTGGCACGGAGACCTGGTCATATAAAAGTATTTTATTTGCGTCAGTAAAAAAAAACACGTCCAGTAATGTATTAGTAGTATTAGAGAAATGAGTAGGTGTGGTTGTGTTGACGGTGCTTAAGCCTAGTGATTCCATACTGTCCACAAGAAAACTGTCGCACAGGAGTGCGTGTACAGTACTGATAGTTCCGAAACAACATCAATAAAATTTGCCAGTTCAATGTTTCGATTAGGCCTATACATACTACCGATTAGAGTCTTTGTTGCATTTGTCTTATTGGCCATTTCTAGAAATAAATATTCTATTGCACTATTCATTGGATGTTTTCTTACGAGTCTAGAGCTCAATCGTCTGTTCACATAAACAGCAACTCCTCCTGCATGTCCCACACGATCAGCACGATACACAACATATCCATCACAAAAAATTGACAAGTCACATAACTCGGACACAAACCACGTCTCTGACACAAATAACGTCAACCTCAGATTTCACAAAAATATACCTAAACTCGATTCGATCGATTTTATTTGTTAAGCTCTGTGCATTAATATGATCCTTAAACCTTCGTTTTGGTTTGCCAAAATTTTGACTAAGCTACTTGCGATTGAGGGTTCTCATTCATCCTGCATCAATTAAAATAATGAAAAATCCTATACAAAACACACGCTGTACTTATATATAAACAAAAGAAACCAAAATAAAAGATGATAGATATACGATTAAATTAAACACTACACTTAAACTTAGTCTACCATCAAAGAGTGCTTTATACAAGACTCTATTGGCGAAAATTATTGTTTTCAGACGCTCCAGGTCCAGCTGAAGCCTCTGACATAGAATGTTGGTCGGGGGGGCTCGAAGGGAGAATGGAGCGCTCAGCTGTGGTATGAGGGGGAGAAACGGGAGGAAAGTTGGACGGTGAGAACTGCAAAAGCTCTTCCATCTTCTCAATGCAGTAAACACTGTTATGAACACTCCCACTGCCCCTCACATGCACAAGTCCACGCCTAGTAAACACAACTGACAGAGCTTTGTTCTTCTTCAACCGCATGGCTTCTTTAAAAATTATGTAGTTCTCTCTCGAAAGCTGCTCATTGACATACATTGGAGCTTGAGAGTCAAAGCCCAAACTCTGTAGCATTAGTGGTTGCTTAAACTCTCTCCGAAATGCTCCGATGGCTTGGAGAATATTAATTTTTTCCCGGATGGATTCCATTTTTATAATGATCACCGGGTCAACATTCGACTTTTGCGTCTTACGTGCACGATAGATTTCCCTAACTCTCGGTGGTGCATTCAGCTTTAGATTTAAGCACAGTTGGTTGAATAATCCCCTCACACTTTCCCCCTCAACAAAGGGCACGCCATGCATACGCAAATCGCACGCGTTGTTGTTGGTCTGCTGCACTGCCAGCCTCCTTTCCAACACCTCAACCCGCGCCAGTGAAGGCCGTAGCACACCAACCTCTTGCTCAAGACAGTTGACTCTGTCATGGAGCTGCCTCATCTCCTGCCTCATCTCACCGGCCATTACATCAAGCCACTCCAGCAGCACTTCGAGGGTCCGCTGCTCAGCCTCGAAACGTTCGTCAAGCAACTGGCTTAGATGCTATGACTGATCCGACAAAGATTTTGACAACGTTTGACAACTTGGTCAGTGGTATTGGATGACTTGGTGTTTTTGTTTGCGTGATATTTGCTGGCCATTGTGTTAAATTTTTGAAAATGAAGGTGTGCGAAAACTTTATTGATTCACTGTATGTGCAACGGGTTGTGTATGTTTGTATTAGTTTGGCTATGCTTTGTTATACTCTGTACCGAAGGTACATAGAGTATATTAAGTTTGTGCAAAAGTATGTAACAGGGAGAAGGAATCGTTTCCGACCCTATAAAGTATATATATTCTTGATCAGCATCAACAGCCGAGTCGGTATAGCCATGTCCGTCTGTCCGTCCGTCCGTCTATCCGTCCGTCCGTATGAACGAAGAGATCTCAGAGATGGTAAGAGATAGAGGTTTGACCTGTATGGGACATATATTTCTTATACTTGCAGATCAAGTTTATTTTCAATTTTTGCCACGCCCCCTCGCGCCCCCGCAATTTGGAAAAAACGTCATATCTCCTACAGTTTTGGGTATAGATCGTTCATTTCTTCTAGAGATACCTTGTAAACAAAATTATTTATCGATTTGCTGAAGGAATGATAAAGATCGGATGAACGATACTCAAGTTATGGGCAAAAAACGGCCACTTAACCACACCCACCCCTCCACCAATAACCACAGCAACATACCCTAACCGTTCAACACAGGCAATCTTAGTGCGAGAGAGAGAAACTTAGAGAGCGCACCGCGTTGTGCGCGGGGTGTTAACTGGCCGTTTGACTTCTGAGCAAATGCGAGTGTAAGGGTACAGAGTATGTTATAGTCGGGCTTGACCGACTTTCTTTCTTGTTTTTTGTTTGCAATTTGTGTGCCAGCTGTTGTTGCAAATGAAATCAAAGCAATGATCCAAAAGTTTGTTGTAAAATGCTTGTGTTGTATTGTATATTGTTGATTTAGTTGTTTTTATGGTTTGTTAAAAATTTAATTTAAGTTTTTAAACAATTTTTAATAAAAACTTTTGGGAGCCAATTTTATGCGCGTCTAGCTTCGATAACGATAACAGGGTCTACCCTTGGACAATTTTTTTCCATTTTTTTTATTTGCTTTAACGTTCTATTAGGATCTATCAAACATTCTGTACAACTTTCAAGCAGATCCGACAATGTTAAAAAAAAAAAAAATTGATATTATATTATATTTTATTTTTTATAAAATTTTCTGACCCTCGTATATGAAAATAAATGTTCATCGACCCTCGAAATTTAAAAATATTTCAATTATTTTTTTATCAAAAACTTTAAATAAAGTTATAAAATGTTAGTATTTATTTAAAAAGTTGCTTTAAAAAAATTTACTTGGAAATTTTTTGAGATTTTTTTTATCATGTCTTGACGCACTTGAACACAAACTTTTTGAGAACCAATCAACCGATTTGGATGAACTTTTTTTACTATCATAGTTTACCTATATAAAATCCAAGTTTTTTTTGAGTTGGTCGGAAACAAAAACAAAACTTTAAGCGCTAATATCTCGAAAACATTTTTTTTGAACTGGTTCCGGAAAAAATATGTAGTAAATATTGACCGACTTCAAATTTTCATCCATTTCGGATAAACCGTTTCTGAGAAAAATCCGGAACTACTGGACCAGCTTTATTTTTGCACTTATTTGTTGTGCGCTATAACAACAACTTCAACTGCAACAACAACAAACCTTTTTAGTTATTTTCATTTGTCATCTATTCAATAAAAAAAACCGTTTGCCAATATCAATTATAGTTTTTGTGTAGTCCAATTTTTACCGAGGCATTACAAAAATGGGCCCCAGGGGTAGACCCTACCCTTAAATTTTTAGATAAATCCAAATCATACATAATACATAAAAGTATTAATATTATCACATAAAAAATCATTTTACAAATCATTCCACATTTTACTCTGATTTCCCAACCTCAACATAAAGCTATCTGTCACTTAAATTAACAAATAAAAGAGTAAATTGTAAGTTTATCTGACACATAGTAGATATCTGGAAGAAAAGAAATCGGCCCTTAACATTTAATAACTTATGATTGATAACTTATGCCGAATACATTTCTCTATTCACACCGCCACGAGCCAAAAACATGCAGAGTCTTGAGCTAAAAAAGCAAACAGCTTTTCATTCGGATTCCAGTGGTTGATGAAGTACGTCAGAGCTGTTGTGCGCCGCTTTATTTTGGCAAACCAGTACACTCCCACTTTTAAGCCTCGCTCTTGTAGAACAATCTTGATTAAGTGTACTGAATATCGCAATATTGCGATATAAGTGGCGTATAAACTTTAAGAAAAGACAATGCAAGATTCTCTCTTAGTGAAAAAACCTAAAGTGCAGAGTTCCCCAGCAATTTTACGACTTCTAGCATGCAAAAAATAATCTAGAATCGTTTAAAGGGCGTCACATGTTGACTTCTTCGCTTTACAAATATCTGAGCAAAATTATGATGCGATAACAACCGAAACTGTACCCGGTATCAACGTTTCGGTTTCGTTCCGCTTCTATCGGTCCAATAACAACGGCAAACTGTTTTCAGTTCTCGAAAAAATTTTGTATCGGTTACGGTACATATTTTGAAACGGTTTATTTCGGTTAAAGGTTTGGTATTAACTCATTTTATGCGGCTGTTCGACTAGCCGAGTGTCTACTTTTTTTCTGTCGGATCTAGTAAAACCAATTGTTTTTGTAAATACATTACAATAGTATAATTTCATTGGCTTTCTGATAAAAAATATTGCGGGTGCTCAATTAAGTAGGTGGGCTGCAGGTGGGGGTTGAAAAAACCTTACACAAAGACACATTTTCTACAAAAAAAAAAAAAAAAATACGTAGCTATAAACATTTTTTTCCAAAAGTCGTGTATAATTTTAAGGAAATGTCGAAAATAGTAAGACAACCCGTGGAAAAAGTAACAGCAAGAGACTTTAGCACATCTGCAAAAGTGTCTTTTCGAGTAATCCAACAGTCTCACCTGGCGTAACTATCAAAGGTCTATATTGGGCTCTAACTATTAAAAGTTACTTTCAGCTCCAAATAAAAATCTTCGTGCAGCGCGGCGTAAAATAGGTAAATCCCTGCCTGTAACTCTTCTCAGGGTGTTATTTAACCTACATTTCAAAGTTTTCTGACGGGTATCAAACCAATTCAATACTTACGTGATTTGAACCAGCGTGCTGAGCCTGAGATCACCTCCGCCTTGTCACGCCTGTGAATGATCACATCGACATCCTTGTTATGGTGCCGCTCCAGTATGTGACGTTCAATGAGAGGTCGGCGATAATTAAAGCGCGGACACGCCCCACACTGGTAAATGTGTCTTTTATGGTAGAGCAGATGCTGTATGTACACCTCTATGTGGGCTTTACCCTGTCGACTTTGACAGTGTCGGCACCATATTATGTCCGAGTAGCTATGCTCTGCGGACATGTGCTGGCGGAGGGCCTGCTCCGTGGGCAGCAATTCCTGACAAGGCATTGAGCCGCACACATAACGCGTTTCGTGCGGCACATAGCAATACTTGGGCTTGAAGGCTCGATGCTGACCGGGCACCGGCGGTTGAACCGGTAACTCTACGTTGGCCAGTAGGTTGTTAGCTGCTTGAGATTCTGCAGCTGCCTGGCCCATCTCGGAAGTGGATGCTGTAAGCTGCTGCTGCTGGTCTGAGATCTGTGATTGCTCTTTTTCTGCCTCATCGGTTTGGTAGGCCTGTCGTATGGCTTCCACTTTATGCTCATGCAAATGCCTCTGCAGAGTCATTTTTTCTCGGGACTTAAAGTCGCATTCCCCACAATGAAGTTGATTATCAAATATCACGGATCGGGGCAAACTACGCGCCTCACATTGACGGTAGTACATTTTGGTGCCCTGACGCCGCTTCATCCACTCCTGAAGCAGCTTGTCATGGAACTCCTCCATTTGCTTTTTGCCAAACGGATGCTCCACAACGGCCAAGAAATAGTTGCCGTCTTTTTCTTTCTCCGCATCCAAAGTTGCCGCATTGGCTGGAAGTGGAAGAAACTGCAGTTGACGCTTGGACAGCTCAAATGCCTGCTCATGCCGAGTGCGCATGTGATATAGCATGAGGCGACGATTCACTGTAGTGGTCAGGCAAATGCTGCAAAAAATTTGATGACGTGCATGGAACTGCTGAAGATGGCGACGCAGACCAGTCGGTAGTTCGCACGTCGCGCAATACTTGCACTTGACCTGCTCCGTATCCTGATTGTGACTACTGCGTATGTGGTAACGAATGTGATTGACGAACTGCTCCTCTGTTAGTGAGACGCTGCAGCCTTTGTACGGACAGCTGAAGAGCTTGTCATCTGAGTGTTGGAAATAAAAGAATCAATTAACTTTCAAAATACTCCAATTAACACTTACCACTTAATCCTGTGGGTTGTAGTATTTCAGTCACCAGCATTGAAATGGGTAGCGGCGGAGAGTTCAAGACAGGCACTGCTGCAGGCACTGTACTTGGACCAGGCGAGGACGAGGCAGAAGGGATAGAAGACAACCGGGTAAGTCCTCCCCGCTGACTGAGCACTTCACGAATTTGCTGGGTCGCATCTGACGTCGTATCCGCGTTTTTCTCCAGCTCGCTCTGGGGGGCCAGCTCGTGCACCATTACGCCATGATGCACATAGTCATTAACATCCACTGCCACATGCGGACAATAGGCGCACTTCAAATAATCATTGCTACCAAAGCTGTAGCTGTGGAATTTCATATGCTGTTTTATACACATCACCGAGTGGGCACAATAGGAGCACTTTGCGGCCATGCAACGAAAACGATCAGCCACCAGATGGTTCCGCGGCTCTTCCGTCTGAAGTTGCGGCGGGAGCAGCACAGCCGGCTCGATAGAGATATTGATCTGAGCCGTACTCTGATCGTTGTCCAATCGCTGGCTGAGCACAAAGTCACCGGCAGCAGCGGGAGTTTGAGTGTTAATGGGTGAGGCCAGACTGAATACCTGATTAATGGCCAGACCCAAGCCTGAGATATGGTTGATGACTGCCGGCACTGGTTGCGGTTGTGGCACCGGTTGAACAGGCTCCGAAACTTGAGAGTCGGGTGGTGGCTTGGCGCAGAGAAATTCCGCTAAGCCGGCCGCTTGAAAGTCCGGCTGCTGGTTAGGTGGGCGTGGTGTGGCTGCCAATAAATCCTTCAGCATGGTATTACTGTTCACTTCACCGTTGCTGAGCTCCACTATTTTCGGTGGAAGATTCTCAACTGTGACTTCTGGTAACAGTTCCGATGTTTGTGTGGCCAGACGATCGCCACTAAAGCGACGTACTCTTAACTTGGGCACCACTGGAATAGGATCAGTGACAGATGGTGGCGTTGACACCTCCTCCTTCATATGCCAGTCCACCATATGTTTCAGTTCCTCTGCTAGACTCAGGCTTTGGCCTAACTTGTTCTGCTGTTGGCAGGTCATGCAATTACCACTCCATCGAACCAACGGATGTTCCTGAGCAAAGTGATTCTCCAGTCCTTCCAGTTCGTTAGAGAAGAGGAATGTACAGCGAGGATACATACAATAATAAGCCACTAATTGAGTGGGCGACGCCCGTTTGCGAAAGGCAACATTATCTACGCGTGTGGTTGGAGTCACTATCACAGCAGCAGGGGAATTACTCTCCTCTGATATATGTTCTATGGGCAACATTTTAGGCATCAACTCGCTGGGATCTGTTAAACTGCTGCTCTCACTACTGGCTGTGGACCTAGGGGTTTTAGTGCATGGCCGACTTTTGTTAAGGCGCGTGTAGAAACGATTAAACTTTTGGAAAATCGATTTGGAATTCTTGGCGTTACGAGTGGCGGTCTCAAGATCAACCCAATCGTCGGTCAAAACATTATCCCGCAGCAACATCGCTCTTTCCTGGTCTACTTCCTCGACCTCTGGCAGTTCCGAATCGGAAGCATCGCTACCTATGCCTGAGAGGTGGTTCTCGAGACCGACAATGGTCAACATGGCGGCGGTTTTGGATTTCGAATGGGGATTGATACTACCTTCCTCAAGGGATACCGTTTCGGTTACATTGACGGCAATCTCCATCGCCTCCTGTTCCAGCTTACACTCGGTTGGCACTAACACGGCTTGCTGCTCGGATGATAGATGCGGCAGTTGTGTATTTAGATTTAAATCATCTTTCATCCCCACTACAGTGCTATCAGCTCCTGGGGTCTTTAGGTTCACCGCCTGCTGCACTGTATGTCTGTCTGTGTTCTCTTCTTTCTTTTCTTCCTCTTTTTCCGGATTCTGCTCACCTTTTTTCTCTTCCTGCTTCGGTTGCTCCTCGTCGCTGTTCATCATCAAGAACTTCTTAGCCATAAGCTTTAAACGGATTTTAGATTTATCATCCTTACTACTATTTGAGAATAGCGTTGATTGCTTCTTTCCAGTCTTGTTTTGGGACTTCTTGTGTCTGCGCAGAATGGCCATGGCAGCACTCTTAGTTTTTGCTAGCGGCACTCCATCCAGACGATACACCACCAATTCCGCATCGCCATGCTTTTCCTTTAGAGCTAGTAACTCATCCGAGCTTAAGCCATGATGGATCTTTAAGTGTTGATCCAAATTCTCGCGTTGCTTCTGCACAAACTCACATAGGTGACATACATGCAGACTTAAGGGCAGAGCCAGAGCATCTTTTTCATTCTTCAGCACCTTGGCGTCGGGTCCACATGTGGCCACATGTCTTACCATTGAAGCAAGACGATGTTGTGGTGCTCGGCACTTTGAACATTGATACCTTATCTCTCCAGTGTGATGGGACAGGTGCTCGACCCAGCATGAAGTGGTTAAATCTAAGGACTTTTTACAGAACGGACATGTGTAGTGATAGAGTTTGCCCTTTGGCGAGGACATGACATAAAGCGGCCGATTACCACGTCCCTGGCGCAACTCTTCCAGCAAACCAGGAAGTAGGCGGGAGGTGTAGTTCTCGCCATGGTATTTTATATAATGCAACATGGATCCAAGCTTAATGGACTTGGAGCAGACAACACACTTGCTAAGGGCTTCGGATTGGCTATGCCAGTCGGGTTGGATATTCTTAACATTGTTTGTACATTCGTTGGGGGGCTGCTTGATTGCACGCTTCTTGCGTTCTTTGAGTGTAGGCGGCGCTGCCGGAGGCTTTTGCATTAGCTTATTCAGGCGTACACAACGTGAGACGCGCACTTGACATTGCTTTGCCAAAAAGGTTGATCGATTGCAGTTGTTTGCAAAGCGGCGGCTGCCACTAAAGGGTCGTCCACGTCGTGCCACATTACGAATGAGTGGAGCAACAGCCGTTAACTCATTAACAGTCGCAAAGTCTTCGAAGGCAGGATGTGAAGAAGAAATTGATCGTGAGGAAGAAGGTGAACGTGAAGATGAGGGTGACGTAGAGGGTAGACTAGGGGCAGCTGAAACTGCTGGAGCCTGCAGAGTACAGGCTCTTCGCCCGGTGGCCCTAATAACATCTTCAGCGTAATACATCTGGGCAATGTCCTCATTCAGTTTGGCAAGTTCCGAGCGCTTAGGACGACGAACCTTGGTTCGAGGAGCATCAGCTTCCGGTTCTTTATTTGCAGTAGTTTTATTCGGTTGGGACAAATCTTCACTGACATCCGCTTCCGGAGTGTCTACACGACGTCGCTTCGCGACCGTAGGTGTGGTCAGAAAAGGTCTTCCGCGCTTTCGCTTGACCACAGGAGCAGCAGCATCTGGAACCGGGCTTTCCGCCTCAACATTATCCGTATCTAGTTTATTAGTAGTTCTGGGTTTAGGTCCCGGCTTGCCACTTGCCCCCAGCTTGAGACTTTTTCTACTTATCAGCGTCTCATTAAAGCAAGCCTCTTGGCCGCGTGTCCTTCTTTTTCCCGTTATAATATTTTGGGTGGACACACTACAATTATCGCTTGTTCTCTCGAACATATTTGCCAGACTCTTCGCTCGTTGCAATTCAATTTTCTCCTGTCGAATTTTTTCCTCTGGCCGATCCTCATTAATTGAACTGCGTCGGGTAAAAAGTTTTGTCTTGTCCACCAGCGGTATACTGGCTATAGGAGCCATAGAATTGCGACGTCGCAGTATGCGCTCTAAAACAGGCAATGGCGGAGCAGGATACTCCTCATCTTCATTATTCATCGCATCATCATTCAAATTGTTTTGCTCTTCCGAGTTGATGGGCTTAAACACTTCACCGGGTATTAACACCATGGTGTGTGCATTGGGACCCAATACTATTTTCAGTTTGCCTATTTTCGTCCCCGTTTCCCCTTCTTGTGCATTCTCATCGCTACTCGAACGACGATTTTCTGTCGCGTTCGGGGTCCTTTCACCGTTTATCCGTTGAGTTATATCCTGTTGAGTATCTATAATAAGTGGTGACTCTTCCTTCTCCTGGTCTCTATTCTTATCCAGTACTTTAAGTGATTTGGGGTGATGTGACTTTTCCGTTTTCTGAGAGTCTTCCGACTTGTGTTTAGACTTATAACTATTACTACTGCTATTGCTGCTCTTTGAGAGAATCTGGTGTTTTTCTTTGCTCTTAAATGTATCCTTATGTTTATGTTTTTCTTGATCTTCATCTTTCGGGCTGTCTTTGAGTTTATCCTTATCTATGTCCTTTCCGTCTTCACAGGATTTCCTTGAGGTCTCCTCGTTTGCTGTTGTTGTGGTCGTCTTTTTGGGTATGCGAAAGTCTATCTTCTTGACGGGTGCCCCCATTATTACATTGCGATATGAGGTGTCTAGTTGAAATTCAGATACTGGAGCTGCCACCGTAGCTATTTCCGGTTGTCTTTCTTCATCTTGTTGCCTTTCTTTTTCGGCTACCTCTAGTTGTCGTTGTTTTTCGGCCTCCAGTTGTCGTTGCTTTTCGGTCTCCAGCTTGCGTTGATGTGCTTCGGCTCTAGCTTTGGCCTCACGATGCTCTCGATAGGTGAGAGGCACTTCCTTATGATGTCCACTGCCCCTGTGGTGGGAATTGCTGTTTCGGTAGCCAGAAGATTCTCCACCTCCGATTGAGACTGTCAGTGGAGGACCATTTCTCTGACCATTCCAGCTCGGATTCTTGTAAGAGTATTTGTTTTTATGATTACTCCAAGAGCTGCTGTCTTCATAAGTTTTATAGCTTGATGAGGGGCGACGAGGATCACTAGAATATTTGCTGGACCAGTTTTGAGAGCGTGGGTCACGCGACTCTTGGATATTGTAACGTCGCGGATCAGATGGGGTAAACTCATTGGAGGGACCCGTGGCCGCGACAAAAGAGTGCGAGTTAAGAGCCCCACTAAGGGATTGCTCGCCTGGAGAACTGGGACTATGCTGCGCCTCCAAGCCGGAAGTCGGACGCTGTTGTAGATTCAGATTGAGTGGGGCACGAGCATTCATCCTAGGCATTGAGACACTCGGAGTGCTGGATGACATATCGTTTATTGGCCAAATAGAAGATGTCATCTTTGGCGGTGGTGGTACTGGGGAGGGCGTTCGTATGTTGGGCGGCGATACCGCTGCAGTAAATGAGGTATAGTTAGGCTTTCTACCGCGCGGATCATTGCTGTTCGAGGCCAAAGGGGGCAGCACTTCTCGGTGCACGGCGGCTGCTAGCTTCTTGCGGGCCTCCTCGAAAAATGAAATATTTGGTCGAGCTGCCTCAGCGGATTGACTGGGGGATGAAAGTGGAGCACTTGGGTTTGAGAGTCTCAAAGGCGGCTCAGGTAGCCAATTGCTACGGCGGACAAAATCTGGCTTGGATGAGTCCCCCCCATCCAGATCTATAGGTGACCTAGAAGCTGGAACACAAGGCTGGCAACGTCGCACAAAATCTGGCTTATCAGCAACAGCGAATAACATGTTAGCAGATGAGGAAAAAGGTTTGGAGCTGCGACGCACAAAATCGGGTTTAGAGGTGGTTCCGTCTTCAGGTTCTCTGGGTGAAGTAGAAGCTAGACCACCGGGTTGGTTACGGCGCACAAAATCTAGCTTATCACCTTGAACGTTGGGACTTTCATTTAGTTCTATGGCTGAGCTAGCAGCTGGGGCACCAGGTTTGCTGCTGCGACGCATAAAATCTGGCTTAGAGGAGGCTCCTTCCGTCAGATCTATGTTTGAACAATGAGCTGGAGCACTAGGTTGACGACGCACAAAATCTGGTATGTCTGCAGCAGCGATTGTACGGGCGTCAAGTCGTTTTATGGGTGAGCTGGGAACCGTAGGACTTGGGTTACTACGACGAACGGTATTAGACTCCTCTAGTTCTCTTAATGAATTATTAAAGAGCACACCAGTATTGCTTCGTCGCACAAAATCTGGCTTAACAGCAGCTGCGGCGGCGAATGCAGTATCTGGCTCCCTTGACGAACCATCAGCAGGGACGCTAGGTTTGCTACGCCGCACAAAATCTGGCTTACCAGCCGCTTCATCTAGTTTTAAAGATGAGCAAGAGAGTACGACATTTGAATTATTTAGCTCCTTGGTAGCAACAGGAGTTCTAGGACTTGACTTAGCAGCGAAAGTGGGTGCGTGCAGTTCAATGGATGGGCTGGAGGCACTGGGATTGGATCGACGCAAGGGGTCCTGGTCCAGTCTATCTATAGTTTTTTCAAGGTTTGCTTTGGGATTGCTCTTTGTCACCAAATCTGACTTGCCAGCAGCAGCGGCATTAAAGACTTCACCCAGTTTTTTGGGTGAGCTAGGAACTGGAGGACTTGGATTGATAAAAGCGTTGAGTTTGGCGCGATCCATTGACTCTCCGTTAACTCCAATTTTTTCTTTAGCTTGGTGTATTTTGGAATTGCTTTTTGTACCGGATTCCGCAGTTTCAGAAGCAGAGCGACTTAAGGGTTTGTCATCAAGTCTAACTTTAACTTTCGCTGGATTCGCTCCGGTCACAGGTTTCGAGGTTGCACTGGTTCGTTTCGGACGGCCATCCGTTTGCTCACTGTCACTAATGTCGATTACCTCGCTCGGATTGAGCAGCTGTAAGTCAGTCGAATTAGTTGAGTTGTCGTTATTGAAGCTAGGCGATGTCACATTCAATCCTCGCAGCATGTTATAAAGCTATAGATTGATTAGACCCCGCGCCCCGTTTCTAAGACTATAGTGTACTTACCGAGCTGAATTTTGATTTAAGTTTGTCAATTACTCCCTCTATTTTATCCAGGTGCTGCATGGAGACGGTCCTGTCAAAGAGGGCGGATTAGAATTGTAATAATATTAACTTTGAATTTAACTACTTACTCTCTTCGGAGCAGCAGCAACAGCTTCTCCAGCTTCTGGAACTGCTCGTCTGTTAATGTTGGCCGATGGGTACGCATCACATCACGAATAAATGGCACGAAGGTGCGAATCTCCTGCAGTTTGGTTTTGGCCTCCACAACACTGACCACCACCACATCATCGTCGGTATCTGCCATTTTGTGATTAAAGGGTCTTTTCTTTCAAAATTAAATCCCTGAAATTGAGAAAAATACATAGTATTA